>JAUIMM010001367.1:60000-297500 GCA_031769625.1 Taudactylus pleione | reverse complement strand
AGGGTGGTTTTGGCAAAACCAATCCAGATCCAAACCACGAAGAAAGATCCAGATCCAAAACCAAAACACAAAACACGAAAAGTGGGCGGTGCACACCTCTAATAAGTGTATATCTATATCTGTATATATCTATATATATTTATACTCATACTGTATGGTAGGAGGCAGAGCTGAGGCCAGAAGGAGTGGGCGGGGGCGCCGCTAGGGTGGTAGGGTAGATAGCAGCAGCCGTGGCTAACAGAGCCGCTGCTGCTGCTTTTTCAATACAGTGATCACAGTGATCACTGTTGTTCCGGAGCCGCAGCGGGAGGGATCCCGCTGGCGGCCCGGATACAAAGCGGCGGTGGCTACCAGAGCCGCTGCTGCTTCTTCAACACAGTGACTGTTGTTCCGGAGCCACAGCGGGAGGGTGTACCGCTGGTGGCCGGGATACAAAGTGGCGGCGGCGGCTACCAGAGCCCTACTGCTTTTTACTGAAGGGGGTGGGGCCGGCTGCCCGATCACTGCTGGCCACAGTGATCGGGTCACAGCGGAAGCCGCGGCTACATGAGCCATGGCTGCTGCTTCTATGGAAGTCCGCCCGGTGGGGGGGAGGTGTGCCGCCGGTGCTCGATCACTGTGGCCAGCAGTGATCAGGTCACAAAGGAGGGGGAGCCACAAGTGTAGAGGGACCAGCAGATCCCTCTGAGATGGGCGGCTGCTGGAAGTTAACTTCCAGCAAGCCACCCACTGGGCGTTTCTGACTGGTCGTATCAGATACGTCTGTCTGGTATTGTCGTATCTGATACGACCGTGCCAGGCAAGTGGTTAACAGGGTAAAAGTTGATTTTTTTTTAGCCTGGCTTTTTTGCCTGACTTAAGCCCTGGTACATCGGCCTTCATAGATGATGTTGGCGGCCTTGCGTCATCATCATGACTGCTGCCGGCAGCTACAAGACTGGTATGTGGATCCTGCTCTCCTGTCACGTGACTGTCCTCCATACTCATTGCGGTCTTACAGCAGTGTCACCAAGCAATTATAGCAAAGCTACGTTGCGGCTAATGCACACAACCAACCACACACACAAAAAATTGTTTTTATTTTTTCACTGGTGGTGTTGCAGACTAACATGCACTCACAAAAAAATGTTTTTATTTTCACACTGGTGGTGTGACTATCACGCACACACAAAAAAATTGTTTCTATTTTCACACTGTGGTGTGACTATCACGCACACACAAAAAAATTGTTTTTATTTTCACACTGGTGGTGTGGCCAGCTAACACACACACAAAAAAATAAAAATTTTATTTTCACACTGGTGGTGTGGCCGGCTAACACGCACACACAAAAAAATGTTTTTCTTTTTTTTACACTGGGGGTGAAGAAGAGCACCCCTGGACAACACAGCAGAAGAGCCAGCCCCTATGGACAAAAGCCAGCCAGCCCCTATGGACTACAGCCAGCCCATATGGATAGGACAACAGCCAGCCTGCCCCATATGTATTAATATGGAAAACAGCCAGCCAGCTCCTATGGACAACAGCCATCCAGCCCCTATGGGCTGCAGCCAGCCAGCTCCTATGGACAAGACAACAGCCGGCCCCTATATGGTATGGATTTCACAACAGCCATCCAGACCCTATGGACAACAGCCATCCAGCTCCTATGGACAGGACAACAGCCAGCCCCTATATGGTATGGATTTGACAACAGCCATCCAGACCCTATGGATAACAGCCAGCCAGCCCCACAATTATTATGCACAACAGCAGCACAGCACAGCTCCCAGCACAACCTCACAAGTCACAATTATGCAACAGCAGCACAGCACAGCTCCCAGCTCCCTCCCTCTTCACTCTCCACAGCTGGAATGAAAAATATACGCGATCGCAGGACCTTTATACAATCCAGGTAGAGGCTTTTATATAGATCCAAAACACGGGATGGGTACCACTCCTGGCAGTCAAAATACAGGCGCTGGCATCCTGACAGGGTTGGGATATATGAATACCTAATGAACGTTATACCCAAATGTCGCTATTTAGCGTCGTAAGTCGCACAAGAAATAATTGCTTTCCGAAGCACAAAATAAATTATTCACATAAAAGCATAGTTACACGCCTTGATCTATAATACAATTAGCGCAAAGGTTATACAACCACAAGGTACAGTCGATACATATGCTGGCGCACTGGATCCAGATTTCCCGGCATCAAAGGTGAAGCCCCTGTCAAAAGAAAGAATAAGCTGACTGACTACTGGAAATAGAGCGTCTGTATATATACCCTTACAGAGAGTGGCAATACAATGGAAACGAGTTGGCATAATTGCATTGGTTCTTCTTCTTGGTTGTTCTGTTACGGTGTAGTTCATAGGTCAGTTTGTACAGTTGTAGTTCAGCCCTCCAAAGGCTCTATGTGTATCTTTTCCCGCCAAGGAACAAGTCTAAACTGGCTAATAAACATTACATTACAGAGTACATTTCAATACCTAACTCTCTATGATTTGCAGACGCATGTTGCGATCTCCTTACCGATGGAACCGGAGATCTGCAAATAAACAGTGGTTTAGAATAGCACCAAACACGGTCTGCTTATCATGTACTAAACCCTAGATATCAAATACCTGCATTTCACAACATAATTGATAACAAGTAAAACCTCTAATATTAACCTTAATACTAGGGAACCTTTATGTGTAAGTATGCAGTGTGTCGGTGTGGGTATATTAAGAAAAGACGCTAGTATGCGTTATGCGGCTACGTGTTTGTGAAGTACACCATGGTACGTGCTTTGCGGGGTTGTTCATATTATGTGTATTAATAAATGTATGTATTTGTATAATGAGGACTTTTAACCTAGGTCGGTTGCAGACGCACAACGCTAATAATCATGATATAGCGATGTACACGGGGTATCGTGTAGACAATGCAAAATGGAGTCATGCGGACAACGCAAAATGGCGTCGTGCAGATATTAATTTTTACAATTTAGGTCTCAGACAATCATCCAGCTTTGACAGTCCACCCACACCTGTCGATAGGTATCCTAACCCTCCCCCTCTCCCTACCTTAACCCTAATTCTCCCTCCCCGGTGCTTAAACCTAACCTCACCCCTTAGTGCCTAAACCTAACACTCCTCCTCCCTGCACCCTAAAATAACCTTCCCCCTTAGCGCCTAACTCTATCCCTCCCTCTAGTACCTACACCCTAACACTCCCCCAACCCTGCTACTTACCTTCGGGATGCCGGCGCCGGGATTCTGTAGAGGTGTCGGGATTACGGCGCTGGTATTCTAAACGTCGGCCTCCCCTGCGCCGAGATACTGAATGTATCCCAAAAACACGGGGGCATCGATGCCAGGACTAGGACGTTTTGCCTCGTTTGTGCCTCCAAATATAGTGGGGAAATCTGAGCCAGGTCTTGGACCCCCCCAAAATTGGTAAGTTCAGGTGGGTTTTGTTTCCAGGAAACCCGCTCATCTCTAATAATTAAAAAACATTTAAACAAAAAAAATTGTAAATATTTTCCCATAAAACCAAGAAAGTTGGGCCTATATTATTATAAATCATTTTAGTGAGCTCCCATTAAGCCACAACTCGCCATGTGGCATGTATCAATGCCTGGGTGAGTGAGCATAGTATCAGGGCCGGATTAAGGGAGGGGCGACAGGGGCGGTCGTCCCTGGGCCCCCACACCCGGAGGGGCCCCCACTAGCAGCAGTGCGCTGTCTGCACACACCGCTAGTGACCCCTCCGCTAGTGTAGTGTAGACCGCGCAGTGAGCGCAGTCTACACTACACAGTGACATACACACAGCCGCCGGCGGCAGCTGTATGTATGTTACAGCAGCCGATGAGAGTCAGACTCTCATTGGCTGCTGCACAACGGAGGGAGCCAGCCGGAGCTCACTCATGAGCTCTGACTTCCGGCTCCCCCCGCATCTGCTGATTATGGGATAGACGTCATGACGCTGACGTCTCTCCCATAGTGCAGTGGAAGAGCCGGGACTCAGAGCGGGCAGCGCCGACTGCGTCAGGAGCGGGAATTCAGGTAAGTGGTGATTTTTTTGTTTTGTTTGTGTGTGCATAGGGGAGGGGGCAGCTACAGGGGACACTGCATAGGGGAGGGGGCAGCTACAGGGCACACTGCATAGGGGAGGGGGCAGCTACAGGGGACACTGCATAGGGGAGGGGGCCCCTACAGCGGTCACTGCATGGGGGGCAGCTACAGGGGAGACCGCATAGGGGAGGGGGCAGCTACAGGGGACACTGCATAGGGGAGGGGGCAGCTACAGGGGACACTGCATAGGGGAGGGGGCCCCTACAGTGGTCACCGCATGGGGTGGCAGCTACAGGGGAGACTGCATAGGGGAGGGGGCAGCTACAGGGGACACTGCATAGGGGAGGGGGCCCCTACAGCGGTCACCGCATGGGGGGGCAGCTACAGGGGAGACTGCATAGGGGAGGGGGCCGCTAAAGAGGTCCCTGCATAGGGGAGGGGGCCGCTACAGCGGTCACTGCATGGGGGGCAGCTACAGGGGACACTGCATAGGGGAGGGGGCCGCTACAGCGGTCACTGCATGGGGGCACAGCTACAGGGGACACTGCATAGGGGAGGGGGCCGCTAAAGAGGTCCCTGCATAAGGGGAGGGGGCTGCTACAGCGGTCACTGCATAGGGGAGGGGGCCCCTACAGCGGTCACTGCATGGGGGGCAGCTACAGGGGAGACCGCATAGGGGAGGGGACAGCTACAGGGGACACTGCATAGGGGAGGGGGCAGCTACAGGGGACACTGCATAGGGGAGGGGGCCCCTACAGTGGTCACCGCATGGGGGGGCAGCTACAGGGGAGACTGCATAGGGGAGGGGGCCACTAAAGAGGTCCCTGCATAGGGGAGGGGGCCGCTACAGCGGTCACTGCATGGGGGGCAGCTACAGGGGACACTGCATAGGGGAGGGGGCCGCTACAGCGGTCACTGCATGGGGGCACAGCTACAGGGGACACTGCATAGGGGAGGGGGCCGCTAAAGAGGTCCCTGCATAAGGGGAGGGGGCTGCTACAGCGGTCACTGCATGGGGGGGCAGCTACAGAGGACACTGCATTTGGGAGGGGGCCGCTACAGCGGTCACTGCATGGGGGGCAGCTACAGGGGACACTGCATAGGGGAGGGGGCCGCTACAGCGGTCACTGCATGGGGGCACAGCTACAGGGGACACTGCATAGGGGAGGGGGCTGCTACAGAGGTCACTGCATAGGGGAAGGGGCTGCTATAGAGGTCACTGCATGGTGGGGGGGCAGCTACAGGGGACACTGCATAGGGTAGGGGCCGCTACAGAGGTCACTGCATGGGGGGGGCAGCTACAGGGGACTGCATAGGGGAGGAGGCCACTACAGAGGGCACTGCATAGGGGGGCCGCTATAGGAGGCACTGTATAGGGGGCCGCTTCATGGGGCACTGGGGGGTGTTTTCTAGGGTCAATGCATAGTGGGGACAACTACTGGCCCCGCTGTATAGGGGGGGCTACTACTGGGGGCAATAGGGGGGGACCACTACTGTGTCTGGGGGCACTTTATAAGGGGCACTGTATAGGGGGACCACTACTGGGGGCATTATATAAGGGGTACTGCATAGGGGACCACTTCTGGGGGAACTGCATAAGGGCATTACTACAGTGGGCACTGCATATGGGGGACCATTACTTGGGGCACTGCATAGGGGGGACCACTACTGGGTCTGGGGACACTACTACAGTGTGCACTGCATAGGGGGGACCATTACTTGGGGCACTGCATAAGGGGCACTGCTACCGGAGAACATTGCATAAGGGGCCCCCACAAGTTTGTTGCCCAGGGGCCCCCACAGACCTTAATCCGGCCCTGCATAGTATGCATGCAGGGATGTCTGCCTGAGCATGCATCAGTGGAAATCCCTCTCCGAAAAATAGATACGATAGAAAAGTTCATAGACTACTATTGGCGAACAACATCTAAAGCTGCATACACACTAGACAGTAAAGTGAATGATATGGACAGTAACAATATCGTTATCGGTCATCTCGTTCAATATCGTGCAGTGTGCATGCACGATATCGTTAGTGATGCACGCTCCCACGGATCGTTAACAATGTTTTCCTTCGCCTGAACTTGCAGGACAATCTGACGATATCGTCAGATTCTGCAGGACCGGGGATGTGGCAGGTGACGTCACTGAATGATATGGTTAACGTCATCGTTCAGTGTGTATGCTCAATGTCGTTCCCGATATTGAGCCCGTCAGTTCAAGGGAAAACACTTAACGATATCGCTGATGGAGCATATCGTTAAGTGTGTATGAGACTTAAGATTCTATTAGCTGCTGGGGACAATCTCCGGAATGCTTAGCATTGAGCAGCTTGGTAAATCTGACAGTTTAGCAGCCTTATGAGGGCTGCTCTTGTGGTTGTAAATGCAGGGACTGCGGCAGATTTCGGGATTTCGGAGATATCTGCCACAGTCCCTCCGTGTTGCATCCAGGGGATACTTCACCATGTCTTTTGTAATGAATCAAAAAAATTATTTAACTTTTAATATAATTGATTAAACTACTGTTTAATAGAACTGTGGTTCTTGTTTACCGTTTCCTTAATTGGTGATCCTTTCTTCTGCTTCATGTGACCGCATACCAAGCAATACTGTTCTCTAATTGGGTACTAGCTGACAGACACAAGCAGAATGTGGAAGAAATATATTAAACATATATCTCTGTCTGGGATTGGATTCAGCCATTATCTAAAATAACTTTGTGTGATATGTTTATGTTTAGTATATAAACCATATAGAGTAGCAGCAACAGCTGGACAAGGAATGATAATCATGCTAAGAATCCTACAGTTACATGTGTCTGTCACTGGGAGTGCGGCCTCTGTAGACTGACGACACTCACAAATCACTTTGTGAACAATGACAGGACTTGTAGTTGCAGTGTTGGAGTTATTCTGTCTCCTTTTGTTACTCTCAGTAAGAGTATAAGAATGTCTTGTTGTATTTCAACTCTTAAGATAAATCTTGTAAATGGAAAATCCATACAGCTTTGCCAGCTCAGCAATATCAATATCATTATCATAGTAACTTGAAAGATGATGTTAAACGGGTGTGATATGTATTGCCGCCGGCCGCATGGTTCAATTCCTGACAGCGGCTGGAGTAAGGAGTAAATCTCGATCGTCCTAAAGGAAAGTATTTACTAACTTAACCTAACCCCCTAACCCTAACCCTCCTTAGGGGTGCCTAACCCTAACCTCCCCCCCAAGTGCCTAACCCTAATCCCCCATCTAAGTGCCTAACCCTAACCTCCCCTTCCCCGCTGCCTAACCCTAAGTCCCCCCCGGGGGTGCCTAACTCTAACCATCCCTCCCCCTAGCCTAACCCTAACCCTAAGGGGGTGCCTAACCCTAACCCGGGAGGGTGCCTAACCCTAAATCCCCCCCGGGTGCCCTAAACCTAACCCGCCCCCCCGCGGCTGTCCACTGCGGCGACCGGCATCCGCTCGATTGGGATGCCGGTCTCCAGACGTCGGGGAAATGACAGGCGTCTAGATTTAGATGCCTGTCATTCGTCGGTTGGCATTTAGACCGTCGGGTTCCAGACTACATCCCTGTTAAACATGTGGGGCCAAATGTAATAGGGTGAGAGTTTAGAAAGTGTGAGAATGTAGCAGTAAAACTCTCCCAATAATACATTGATCGAGTTGTATTTTCAAAACAGGAAACATCTGGATGAGAATTTAAATCTTGGGAGTTTTTGAGTCTGAAAAACATGCAAGTTTGCATGTTCTGTGACTTTATTACATTGGCTGAGTTTAACAATCTGACAGTTTTCTCTCACATTTTCTAAACTTTCACCCTATTACATTTGGCCCGTGGTTCGGTTTCCCAGGGAATTTTTGTGTTTACGGTGGGCATGACTAGAGTCAGCGTAGCTTTTTGTTATCATTCCTCATTTCCTGGTATTTTTGGGTTGACATCTTTAACATTGGAATAACATACAGCCAATGAGTTCCCCAGAATGTTCACAGTAGTACTGATCATATTAGGAGATTAATGTGTTGATGCTGTTACTAGGTAACAAGGAGCCACAGTCTAAAATATCAATGCTTACCTGTGTGTTGTATTAGATGACAGGGTCACACAATAGTATACTCGTGTCTTCGCCGTGATTCTTCACTTGGTGAGGCCTACACCCAAGTCTCGTCTTCTGTGTTGATTGAGGAATGCGGATCCACCTGGGGTCGGCTTGGGAAAACCCTTTTGGCTTAGTGTAGATGTGGTGGATAGAGTTTTTGGCTCATCAATAATAGAGCTGGTACACAATAATAGGAAAATGTTGATCTTCACCTGCTTTTGTAGAAATTAAGTGACATGAATAGACCCCTAATGTGATGGGAAAGGTACAAAGTAATATAGCAAAATGATAAACGGATAAAGCTAAATATTTGTAAAGTGATAATGCAGAGTAGTAATACTTGAAGAAAATAAGACAATAACATTACAGTATATGCAAATGAAATGACATAAGCAGTTTCAATACAATTCAAATTAAATAAAAGCATTGCTAATAACCAGGGACGTACAGTCAGAGTAGGCAGTGCCTCCCCAGTCATACTACTGAGATTTGATATAAAAATGATTAGATTAATACAAAGAAGATTTTTAACTTATAAATATTTTCTTTGTTTATTGTAATCATTTTTATAGTTAACACTCACCAGCTTTGTGGAGCTTCCTGTGACTGCAGGGAGATGAGAGATGAGGCAGCAACAGCTCAGCCTCGATTCTGTATAGGCTGACACTGCTTGCAGAGCTAGGAGTAGGGCCATACCATGAGTAGTAAGCTGCACAGAAAGCGAGCTAATTGAGGCATGCCGTTGAGTATGGAGGGTGTGACTTGAGCACTGATGAACATCTTTGATGTGTTATTTGACCAGGAAGTGCGCTACAGTGTTTAGAGATCAGAGCTCAGCAGCAAGACAAAACACAGTGATGCAAGTAGGAGAGTGTCATGTGACCAGGAAGTGTACCGCAGTGTTTAGAGATAGGAGCTCAGCAGCATGACAGTTGGGAGCTGATTGGCTGGTGGTTTATCACTCTCCAGTTTATCACTTTTCAGAGCTTAGTGCTTCTCCCCCACTAGTGATACAGGTAGGAGAATCAATGAACACTGAAGCTTAGTGTAGTGAGGGGAAAGTTACAGTGAGTAGAGGGTGAGACAGGCACCCATTTCCTTGTGTGCCTTCCCAAACATTGACCTCACCATACATCACTGCTAAAAACATACTTTAAATTTCTTAAGCAGGGTAATATATTATATCTAGAGATGAGAAGTTTGGATTCTGAGGAATCTGAACCTCTCCGCACAGGTGGAATCTGAGTGTTCCGGAGTTCCCGCCTGACTCGGATTCCACCTCGAGGCCGAACGTCACCTGGCCGGCGTCGGATTCTCACGACACCTCACAAGACTCGGGTGATGTTCGGCCTCTATAAAAGGTACGGCGCCCGGGACTCGGCGCCATTTCACAGAGAGTGAGACAGAGGACGGACGTAGTTAGTAGTATTAGTACTAGCCTAGTTCTTCCAACTTATTGCCGCTGGACTTTCAAGGGCATTAGCCCTATGACTGTGATATCATATAAATAAATAACCTCTGTGACTTTACTGGGCATAAGTCCACTGTGTGTGCTCCGTGACTGGGCTATATAAAAGCTCCGTGACTGGGCATATAACTCTGTGACTTTACTAGGCATAAGCCCACTGTGTATACAAGCTCTGTGACAGGGCATAAGCCCACTTTACTGGGCATAAGCCCACTGTGTGCATACTAGCTCCATGACTGGGCATAAGCCCACTTTACTGGGCATAAGCCCACTGTGTGCATACTAGCTCCATGACTGGGCATAAGCCCACTTTACTGGGCATAAGCCCACTGTGTGCATACTAGCTCCATGACTGGGCATAAGCCCACTGTGTGTATAACTATATACAAGCTCTGTGACTTTACTGGGCATAAACCCACTGTGTATATACAAGCTCCGTGACTGGGCATAAGCCGATTGTGTGTATACAAGCTCCATGACCTTTCTGGGCATAAACCCACTGTGTGTATACAAGCTTCGTGACTGGACATAAGACCACTGTGTGTATACAAGCTTCGTGACTGGGCATAATCCCACTGTGTGTATACAAACTCCATGACTGGGCATAAGCCCACTCTCTGTATACAAGCTCTGTGACTTTACTGGGAATAACCACACAGTGTGTATACAAGCTCCGTGACTGGGCTAAGCACACTGTGTGTATACAAGCTCCGTGACTGGGCATAAGACCACTGTGTGTATACAAGCTTCGTGACTGGGCATAATCCCACTGTGTGTATACAAGCTCCATGACTGGGCATAAGCCCACTCTGTGTATGCAAGCTCTGTGACTGGGCATTAGCCCACTGTGTGTATACAAGCTCTGTGACTTTACTGGGCATAAGCCCACAGTGTGTATACAAGCTCCGTGACTGGGCTAAGCACACTGTGTGTATACAAGCTTCATGTCTGGGCTAAGCACACTGTGTGTATACAAGTTCTGTGACTGGGCTTTTGGCCCACTGTGTGTATACAAGCTCTGTGACTTGGGCATAAGCCCACTGTGTGTATACAATCTCTGTGACTGGGCATAAGCCCACAGTGTGTATAAAAGCTCCATGACTGGGCTAAGCACACTGTGTGTATACAAGCTCCGTGACTGGGCATTAGCCCACTGTGTGTATAAAGCTCCGTGACTGGGCATTAGCCCACTGTGTGTATACAAGCTCCATGTCTGGGCTAAGCACACTGTGTGTATACAAGCTCTGTGACTGGGCTTTTGGCCCACTGTGTGTATACAAGCTCTGTGGCTTGGGCATAAGCCCACTGTGTGTATACAAGCTCTGTGACTGGGCATAAGCCCACAGTGTCAGTGTATATACAAGCTCTGTGACTAGGCATAAACCCACTGTGTGTATACAAGCTCCGTGACTGGGCATAAACCCATTGTGTGTATACAAGCTCTGTGACTTTACTGGGCATAAGCCCACTGTGTGTATACAAGCTCCGTGACCTTACTGTGCATAAGCCCACTGTGTGTATACAAGCTCCATGACGTTACTGGGCATAAGCCCACTGTGTGCATAGTATACAAGCTCTGTAACTCCAGTTCACAATGATAAATTAATATGGATCACAAACTGAGAGGAGAGCAGAAGCAGCAAGCAAATGCTAGCACTGCAGCTGCTGGAAGTCCATCCCTATCATCTAAAGCTGATGCTCAAGGGCGTAGAGGCTTTAAAAAATGAGGGTATCTGAAATAAAAAAATCTAGATTTCACAGGGGTAAAGACAAACAAAAACCTCTAAAGACTAGTGCAGAAAAACACAAAATTGGCAACATACCTTTCACCACACGTAGTGGCAAGGAAAGGCTCAGGCATTGGCCTTTATTTCTGAGTGGTGGTTCTGCAATTGTCAGTGAGGCATCTTGTGCCTCTCATGGCAATAAAATACTTTTTCAATCTGACTATAGAAGAAGTGTAAAAAAAATTAAAACCAATAAGGCAGTAGATCAAACTGTGTTTTCAGAAACACAAATGTCAGAAATCCCTGAGGAGAGTCTAAGCGGGTCCATGAGTGGTATTGCTATGTGTAAGCCTGTCCTTTCAGAGAAGCTGCCCTCCACAGTTTGAGTTCCATCTGTATTTGTGGGGATAAGCAGTATTGCCGAGGACACAGAAATTGAGGATGCCACCATGGAATTGCAAGAGGCTGAGCAGAATATATGTGCAGCTGACGCTGGCACTAATGAGGATGTTGTGGATGAGGATATTGTTTGTATAAGTCAAGCACCAGTGGAAGCAGCTCTTGGCCAAGATAAGAAGGCCATTGCCATGCCTGGGCATAGAACCAACAAATCCATATATTTTGTGTGGAGTTATTTTTACCCAAATCCTGGCAACGTTTGTCAAGCCATTTGTAGTCTTTGTGGGACCACAGTTAGTAGAGGTAGGGACATTAAGCATCTAGGAACCTACACTCTATTATGTCATCTGCAGCGAGCTCATGACAAGTGTTTGATAACATCAGAAACTACTGCTAAAAAAATAACAACAAGCAGTCCAGCATTAGCTAGATGCCTTCTCTCTACAAAATCCCAGCACCTGCAATCTTCACCGACAACACCTTCATCCTCAATATCCTCAGGAATGATCAGTGATAGTCCAGCATACAATATGTTAATACTAAGTCACGGTGACTACTCCACTTTCCAGGACATCTCAGAAGAAACTGAATCTTTGAGCGCTAGGCCTGCTGCTGCTGCTGGGGGTGGATCTTCATCCCAGAAGTGGACCAAGAAGACTACTAGTAGTAGTTTACCCAAAAAACAATTGACTGTTAAAGAATCTCTTGCAAGGGGAAGCAAGTATGACAGCTCTCACCCTGTCACACAGCAGATCACTAATGTCATGATGTCTATGCTAGTATTAGATCTGCGCCCAATATCCGCAATTAATGCAGTGGGATTTACACAGTTAATTGAGGTCCTGTGTCCCCGGTACCAAATTCCATCTCGGTTTCATTTTACCCGAAAAGCCATTCCTCGGCTGTACCAGGACGATAAACAGAACCTAATTATTGGCCTGAAAAATGCTATTGTAGCCACTGTCCACTTAACCACAGATATGTGGACAAGCGGTAATGGGCAAACTAAAGATTACATGACTGTGACGGCCCACTGGGTGGGTGAATCACCTTCAGCAGCAGCAGAAGCAGTATCTAACAAGCAATATCAGCTCATTCAGAGGCAGGCAACTCTGTGCATCACCGGATTCAATAAGAGGCATACCACTGACAACCTCTTAAAAAACTAAGAGATGTCGTAGAAACACGGCTTACCCCACTTGGACTCTCCTCAGGATTAGTGATTTCTGACATTAGAGCTGGGTGAATTCCAACACCTCCCCTGTTTTGCTCACACAATCAACTTAGTGGTGCAGGGATTTTTTTTAAAATGACAGGGGCATGCAGTAGATGCTGTCTGTAACCCGAAAAATGTTGGGACATTTTCGGCATTCAGCAACAGCATGCAGGAGATTGCAGCACCTGCATGAGCAGTTAATTTGCTCTGCCATCAACTGAAGCAAGAAGTGGTAACGAGGTGTAACTCTACCCTGTACATGCTACAGCAGATGGAGGAGCAGCAAAAAGCCATCCATAGCTAAGAAACCAGCCATGACATTGGGAGAGGAGGGGGAATGTACCTTAGCCCAGCACAGTGGAGAGTACTTTCTGCCTTGTGCAAGATGCTCAAACCATTTGAAGTTGCCACATTTGAAGTTAGTGCTGACACTGCTAGATTGAGTAAGGTGATTCCCCTGATTAGGCTTTTGGAAAATCAGCTAGAGAAATTGAAGGAGGAAATCAAACAAAGTGATTCTGCAAAGTATGCTGGACTGATAGATCAAGTCCTTTATTTGCTTCGCCAGGATCCATGGGTGGCCAAGATCTTGAAATCTGATCATTATATTTTAGCAACCATGCTTGATCCTAGGTTTAAGTTGTATGCTGTGTCTTTCTGTACAACTGATCCAGATCTTAAAAGATCCAAAGTGCTCCTGGTGAGCAAGTTGGCAGCAGAAGTGACACATGGCACTACGATGACGTCTCCTCCTTCTCTAGCAGCAGCCAGAAAAAAATTCACCTTTTCCAAAAGACTCAGTGGTGATGCAGATAAGTCAAGTCAACATTTTGACATCTGTTCGGGTCTAAAAAAATTACCCAACACCAGTGGCACCTCTTCCGTAACTCCATCTAATAAGATTACCATCCAAAGAATGGTGGAGGATTATTTTCAGGACACTGTACAAGTAGACATCTCACAGAGTCCCTTGGAATATTGGAGGAAAAAAAAGGCAATTTGGAGACCCTTGTATAAACTGGCTTTGCATTACTTAAGCTGCCCACCCTCCGCTGTGTACTCGGAGAGAGTTTTCAGTACAGCCGGGAACCTTGTGAGAGAACAACGTAGGAGGCTACTTCCACAAAATGTAGAAAAAATGATGTTCATTAAAATGAACTGGAAACTTCATGAGGAAAACCTTTCCCGCCAATCACGTCACAGTACAGATACTTCTGTAATGGTGGATTACAGCAGGGATGAATTAATAATAATTTTTGTGGGAGCCCAAACAAACCAAGCAATTCAGCCACAAAGTGGCAGTCCCTGTCGCTGAAATGCTTGCTTTGTTAAAGTGTGCATGTCCTTTTTAATATCCAACATGAGGGTGAGTGGGAGGGCCCAAGGACAGTTCCATCTTGCACTACCTTTCATTTCTGCCACTGCTGTGTGGCAATGTGTCATAGATGTGCTTTAAACTGTGGTGTCTGTGCTGCTGCTCTGACGCTTGTTAACCAGTCAGCTCACTGCAACCTTTGCCCAATAATGGTGAAAACTATATTATAAGCTGTGAGGTGGACTAAATTGGTTGTAAATGACTGGAAATTAATGTTTTTGAGGTTAATAACACTCTAGGCAGAAAAAAAAACAAATTTATGTGATTTTAGTTTTTTTTGTAAAAATTTGTAAAAAATCCAAATCCAAATCCAGTCACCGCAGTTTGACAAATCCAAATCCAAAGCTGGACAATGAATTAGAACCAAATCCAAAACCGTCAAAAATGGTCCGGCGCACACCCTTATTATATCACATATACAGTGTATAAGTCCCACATCACTTTAGTAGTCTCTGTAGAAATTACAAGATAGCATGGTAGAAATCGAAGGTTGCTCTTACTAAATTATCTACAATCAAGATTACAGGAGACCTGGACAAAATGAATAAGATAACACTTATTGAAATTGAAAGTGTAAATTCCAGACCAGAAGTGGGCTTATATTAAAAGAGGATTAGGTATCAATAACAACCTAATAATATAATTGGTAGCAACTCTGAAACATGACAGTACAATTGAGGATAACTTGCATGATAAAGAAGACAATGATAAAATGTTTAGTCCAAACAATATTATTATGAAGAGAGTGCTGTGACCAGGGCTAGATTAAGGTTGAGGGAGACAGAGGTGGGGCACACAGTGGGGCTCCACCCAGGGTTGGTATGACCCTGTAATAGCTGAGAACGGGTACTCAGCACCACCTGTTCCCGAAGTGGGGGCTGCCATGACTATGTGTTCTGCATGCACAGTAAGTTCATACAGCGCAGATCGGCTCCCAAGTCCCCTCATCAGTGTCATGTGACACATCACATCTGTGACGCTGATGAGGTGACACACTTGCGAGCCGCTTTTTGCTGTAAGAACTGTGACTGTGCATGCACAACACAGAAGAGCTGGAAGGTTTCATGTGGAGCCTGACATGCCATGAGAGATGAGTACGTAGGGGACAGGGGGTGGTGGAGGTGTTATTACTATTTAGCAAACAGGGGCACTGTGGGGCATATTCAAGTGGTAGAGGCATTGTGGAGCATACAGAGGTTGCACTGTGGGTTGTCATTTTATTGGAGGGGCCCCCCCCCCAAAAGTTGCCATGAGGCCCCCACAAACCTTAATCCGGCCCTGACTATAACTAAGAATATGCCCATTTCTAGAGTAACTGGAAATTTATCATAAACCAAAAAATACTATTTTTTCCAATTGCAGCCTAGCTTTACCAATATGCAATGTGTGGACCTAAACCTCATGTGTCAAAAAAATCTTATTTTCATATAGATTGCAGGTTGGTGAGCAGGGTCCTCCTACTTCTTTGTATGCCTGTTAATATCTAATCTTGTTTTTCATGACTGTTTACTCCCAATTGTAAAGCATAGCATGCTGATGCTACATAAATAAATGTTAATATTAATTATGGTAGTTACCAGTGGCATAACTAGGGTAATTAGAGCCCAGGGCAAGATGAAAAACGGAGTCCCCCCCCCAACTATTTGTGTGCGCCGAAAAAGTGGGTGTGGTCACATGTCACAAGGGGTCGTGGCCACTGAAAAATGGGGACGTGCCAACATGACACAACACTATTTCAGTCACTCAGGGAGCATTCCTTTCCATTCCATTTGCACCTTAATGCCCATTGTAGTAGTGCCCCTAATGCAATGCCCCCTGTAGTAATGCCACTTATGCAGTGCCCCCAGTAGTGCCCCCTTATACAGTGCCCCAACAGTGCCCCTTATACAGTCCCCCTGTAGTGCCCCTTATGCAGTGTCCCTTATACAGTGCCCCTGAAGTGCCCCTTATGTAGTGCCCCGTATACAGTGCTAGGGGCACTGCATAAGTGCCCCTTATACAGTGCCCCCAGTAGTTCCCCTTATAAAGTGCCACCAGTAGTGCCTTTTATGCAGTTCCCCAGTAGTGTCCCTGCCCCCAGTAGTGCCCCTTATACAGTGCCCCATTAGTGCCTTTTACGCAAAGCCCCCAGTAGTGCCTTTTATGCACTGCCCCCAGTAGTGCCCCTTATACAGTGCCCCCAGTAGTGCCCCTTATACAGTGCCCCCATTAGTGCACCTTATACGGTGCCCCCAGTAGTGCTTTTATGCACTGCCCCCAGTAGTACCCCTTATACAGTGCCCCCAGTAGTGCACCTTATACAGTGCCCCCAGTAGTGCCTTTTATGCACTGCCCCCACTAGTGCCCCTTATACAGTGCCCCCAGTACTGCCCCTTATACAGTGCCCCCAGTAGTGCACCTTATACAGTGCCCCCAGTAGTGCCTTTTATGCACTGCCCCCAGTAGTGCCCCTTATACAATGCCCCCAGTAGTGCCCCTTATACAGTGCCCCCAGTAGTGCACCTTATACAGTGTCCCCAGTAGTGCCTTTTATGCAGTGCCCCCAATAGTGCCCCTTATACAGTGCCCCCAGTAGTGCACCTTATACAGTGTCCCCAGTAGTGCCTTTTATGCAGTGCCCCCAATAGTGCCCCTTATACAGAGCCCCCAGTAGTAGTGCCCTGTACACATAAAACACACAGACACACATAGAATTATACTTATCCGAATCCGCGCTCCTGCGCCTACTGCCGTCCGCTCCTTCGGTCTGCTCTTATGGGAGAGACGTCATGATGTCTCTCCCTTCACCCACTGCAGTAGCCAGGAGGTGGAGCTCATTAGTGAGCTCCAGCCTGGCTCCAGCCATGGCTGCAGCAGCCAATAAGAGTCTGACTGACATTGGCCCCCACAGGAATAAAACACACATACATTGGCCCCCACAGGAATAATAATACATAAATACATTAACCCTTACAGGACTAAAACGCAATACATTGGCCGCCACAGGAATAAAACACATGCATTGGCCCCCACAGAAACAAAATAACATTGGCTGGCCACCATAGAAAAAAAAATTATATATTGCTGGCCCCCAAAGAAAAAAAAACTCACATTGCTCTCCCCAAAAAAACAAAGTACACATAAAATATAAATTTAAAGTTTTCTGCCCCTACCTGTCCCTCATTGGCAGAGCTGTCAGCAGAGTGCAGGGTGCAGACAGGCTGGCTGGCTAGTGGCCGTGGGCTGGCTGGGGGTGGTGCTGGTGGCCGTGGGCTGGCTGTGCTGGTGGCCGTGGGCTGGCTGGCTGTGTGCTAGTGGCCATGGCCTTGCTGGTGAGGCAGACAAATGAGATGGCGGTGTTGGTGGAGCTGGTGGCCGCGGGGCTGGCTGGTGAAACAGGAGCTGGCGGGCAGGTGAGCGGGCTAACTAGAACTGCGTCAGCATAGGTGATGGCCTGGGCATGCCTGAGACTCCCAGAAGAGCTCAGCACTGCCCGGTCCGCAATACGGCAGCTCTGACCGGTGGATCTGGCCTTGCAGCACACTAAACAACACTAGTGTGCCGCAGCACAGCGGTTGAAAAACGCTGGTTTAGATAATGTGAGAGTTGAGCAGTAAATTCTCACAATTTTTACACTGGGCCAATGTAATAGAGTCCGAGAATTGCATGTGTTTAGACTAAAAAACTCTTACAATTTAAACTCTCATTAAGATGTTTTCCCATTTTGAAGATAAAACTCGACCATTGTGTGTGTTTACTGCTAACATTTGTTCCTATTTTCACTCACAGCAGCAACAATTGGCTGAGAAAATATACCAGATTGGATCCTAGTAGCTTCTGTATCAAGTCATCATCAGCATCCTTTGTTGTTATTTGTAAGGCGCTACAAAGCTCCACAGTTCCCGATAGTCAGAACTGTAAGTCACAGAAATGCAATCGCATTGTGGGAGTGGGAGTGTGGATGGCCGTCTCTCTTTGAAACGGTAGTATTTCGCCCCCGTTTTCCAGGAGGGACGAAGCCAGGGTCTGCATCTGTGGATACAGATTTCCTAGCCTCGCAAGTAACCAGGCTGAGGTGAGCTTCAGCTTATGCAGGCTGGCCAATGGAGCAACCACCACCGCAATGTTTGCGATGGTGATTCTAGGCAGCATCTAGGGATGCTGCACTCAGATCGCAAATGCAGCAAGAAAGTGTCTGTTTTATAAAAACGCCTCCTGCTGCATTTACATTTTGTTGGATGGTATTACACCGCTGCTTTAGTGTGGCTGTGCAATACTGTCCCTCTCTGGATCAGGCCCTAAGGCAGAGCATGGTAAGGTAAAGTAGGGCATTAAAGTAAAGAGTTTGCTAGAGTTAGTGGGCTTACCGGAGAGGAGGAAAGGCACAGGTTAGAGGCAGAGCGGAAAGGACATACATCTTAAATGAGGTCAGAGAAGTATGAAAAGTAAAAGTTGGTAAATGATATGAAGGTGAGTTTGAGTAGTTTCAATTAAATTTAGAAGGAAATGGAGACAGAGGGGAAAGATGGGCAGTAAACCAAATAGTAGCCAAATGCTGGAGGCAAGAATGAATTTAATTAAATCTTGGGTATGGGTTTAGCAACATCCTGAGTAAGCAGCACATCCTGGTAACGTTTCAAAAGATGAGACTGGATTAAAGTAGTGAAACTAAGGGCAAAGTTGATGGTAACATGAGGCAACCATGATGAATGCTAGAGGAATGATAGTGACACTAGAAGAAGCGGAGGATAATGAGCTTAGTTTTGTGCTTGCACCAACAGAAACGAGAAATTGGAGGATATTTCAGTTGTTGAGGTGATGATGGAGCGTTCAGAAAGGTAGGAGGTGAAACAGAATAGAACAGTGCTGTGAAGGTCAATGGATTGAATGGTGTGAAGAAGATGAGGGTTGCCAACTCTATCAAAAGTGGCAGTAGAAAGAAAGTGGGTGAGATGGTTGTACACAAACTGCTTAAGTAGTTTGGAAGCCACGGAAGAGAAGGGAAGTGGAGCAGTAGCTGAGAGAGAACAGAGATTGCTTCTTGAGGTTATGAAAGATGAGAGCATGTTTGAGGATGGAAAGGAAAGTGACACTTTATAGGGACATGATGAGGAGGTGAACTAGGTAATGGCAAGCATTAGGGGGAGCTGGGAGAAAACAGGACCGAAAGCATAGGTTGTGGGGGAAGAGGTAGAGAGCAGCTTTAAACCTCATATTCATTAAATAAGAGAAGGAGCTGAAGTGGGTAGGGGCTTTATTTACTACAATCCGCATTTGTAATGCAGATTGTAGTGTGACATTACCGACTGAATTCGCATTGCGAATTCAGGCAATATCACAGGGATTTACTACAAATCCTTTGCAGGGACAGAGCCTGTAATAAAACTCTGTCCCTGCAAATCCCCTCCACACACTAGTCACTGTATTTTCGCCAAAAATACCGTGACAAGTGCCGACGCGTGTGCCGACTGACCATCGCTAAGCCCCGCCCCCGGCACTAAGGCCCACTCCCATGATCGTGGCCCCCCCGTGACCCCCCTCCACCTCCACATGACCCCTCCTCCCTTAATTACACTTACCTGCAGTCATTGGTGCTTCGGTGATGTCCTCCGTGGCTCCGGTCAGCTGATATCCCATACTGCACCTGCACTCGGTCAGGTGACGATCGGGCACCAGTGCATCCTGGGAGACCAGCTGACCGGAGGGAGGACATTACGGGAGCCCTGATCACAGGTCCCTGGACTCAGGTATGTTTTTTTTTTACTATTTTTTTTCTTTTTTTTAGCAGTGATCAGCATGTGGTCTGTTTAGACCACACAGCCGATCACTGGGGCTGGCTCCGGGCTCTGCTCTGCCCGTTAGAGCAGAGCAGGAGTCCGGTAACCAGGGGAGACCCTGGATAGGCGTTATTATCACAGGGCCTCCCTAGGTATTTTTTTCACAATTTATTTTTAGTAACTTTGGCCAGATCACTTTTCCCATTACAATTATGGAAAATGCGATCTGCTTACTAAAAATAAGTGATAATTAGGGCTTGGAGTAGAATTTTATGAATTCTACTCCAATTTCCCTGTAATAACTATAGGTGATACTAAAATAATGTGAAATGGGTGTGAACCTAGAGCCCTAGGTGAGAGGTGTTTATCTGGTTAGAGGAGATTTCTTGAAGGATGGTGATGAAGTAATGAGCACTTAGGAAAGAAGAAGAGGGTACTGGGGATAGGCAGAGAAGCAAGTTGATGGTAGTAAATAACATATTGAGGGTTGGTGGATTTAGGTTGCAAATAGGGATCTAAAGTAGGTTTTCATGGAAAGAGAATGGTTTGCATAGTAAGAAAACAGGATAAACTTGTTTTATCCATAAACATTTGGCTCTATAGGAACTCTTTTATATCGAGAGGTCACATTCATTAACTACTACAACCACAACTTGGCACTTGTATACACCTGATACGTGACATTGAGCATTTTTCTACTTCCACCTTCTTCAGAAAATCAGCCTTTGTTCCCTGCAAAGCTGTTCACAAGCTACTCTCCTCTTACATTTCATTCACCGCTGCTCTAAGCTGACTCCTCAAACATTCTGATGCAATCTAGGGACACAACCCCACATGTGGGGCAGCTAGTGTATAATTGTCTCCGGGACCTCCTGTACATGGGGAAATGCTAGAATTTTATGCTTAATGGATACTGGAGAAATTACAGTTTTTAATTTTTACTGTGACGTTTAACACAGATGGGTCCCGATTTAGAGCCTACCGATTGTTATGCCACTACAGCCCACTTTCCCTTAAGCTTATCAGTAATTCATTTCTAAACTGTTATAAATGACCTCAGACAGGAAAATGGTGTCTGTAATTGAATCACTTCACATGGAACCCATGGCATAAGGGCCATCTTATAGAATAAAACTCTACACTATACTGGAAATAAAAACACTTTCACTTGCGCAATCAGTGCAGCATTTTCAGAGTTGTAATTACAGTATGTAACTAGGGGGCATTGTTATGGAAAATATTTACCATATACCCTTAAATACTGGATGTATGACACTAGAAATATCTGCTGCAATCCCCCACTTTAAACCACAACGGCTTCTAAAATGACACATTTACGAAGCTCTGGAATGCAAAGCATTTTGGATCTTGGCCCCTATAGTTAATGCCATCTTTAGATAGCGTTGGGCATTGTAGCCTATGTGCTACATTTGCAAAAGTTCTGGGAGTTTCTATAGGATCCCTCCACAGCAGTGGCCACTCCCACATGCCCACATGTGCAATTGGGTGATCCTTCATCTTGTATTCCGATAATTAATAAATATTCCCATACAGTAGGTGAGCAATTGATTTTATTAAGGTTGCACGTTTAGAAAAGTGTAGTTTTCAAATCCTATGATATGATGCTGCTTTACATATGGCTACAGATTCTACAACTGAATGAGTCATTAAATGAGTCAGTTAGGGCAAACATATTAACATGAATATCACTTAACATGAATAACAAATAACATGAAAATCACTTAACATAGCTGAATTGTTTGTACTGGGGAGTGCACTGATTCTTTTACATACAAATGATTTTGTCGCTGCACTGTATTCATGTAAATTAATTTCTTGCACATTGCTAGTCATGCACCCCTCACCATCACCAGCATATCTGCTTCTGTAATTAGACACTCTTATCTTCAGGGTAACAAGGAATGAGTATTATTAGGTCACAACACATACTACGTGTGGTAAGACCTGTTCCAGGACAAGGTACAGACATAATGAATTTCTCACAAGTCACATTTTTTTGGTGTCAAAGCCGAAACATAGAAACTGTTGAAGCCTAAATATCTCTGCAACTCATATCATTGTCATATGGTGCAGTATTTCAAAGGAAGTAATCAGCATTTCAACAAGATGTAATATAATTTGTTAGAGCATGAGATTACTGAGTATTTCCATGTGAGAGCCAGTGCAGCACCTCATTAGAGAACACATGAACAGAAGACTTACATCACCAAAAAGGAGTGCAAACCTTCATTTATCAGTTAGACTAAAATACACATGAGCAAAATGTTTCGGCAAGTTTCGAGTTTCTACGGATTTCAGTGCTTCATAAAGACCAAATCAAATCACAATGGTCTGGCTGTTGGAAAATAATTGTGTGAATCATTTTGCTAAAAATAGAACAAATAGCCAAAATTTAACCGAAGAAGATTCACATAGGAGATTCTGCCAAATATACACTTGATTTGTACATCCTTATGTTATGCTGATATAGCTATTTACTAAAAAGGCACATTAAATTTGAGTATATATAGTAATTATGGTGTACAGTAACTCTGAGGTAAATGCACAAAGCTTTTCTGTTTGTATGGACAGATAAGCAATGGAATTCCTTATCATGTGAAGAAGTGAACGCAAAGGGCTTGATTCAGAGTTTTACGCGAATAGCATTGCTGCTGTGCCTTTGGACTTAGGTGCAATTCTAATACCGCACCTGAAGAAAAAAGAAACCTTCTGTCGACATCGCACATCCAAGTGCTGCATCTGAAAACGCAGCATCGGATCACCATCGCGACCTTCAAATGTCAAAGTCAAGGGTTGTAGTGTCATCACAGCACTGCAGCTTGCATACAAAGCATTCAAGCCCAAAACTTACTAACATAATTTAAAAATGGATTGAAAGCCATTTTTACAAGGATCGGCACCTGTAACTATAATTAGTATATAGTAGGGGTGAGCGGGTTCAGATTTCTGAAATCCGAACCCCCCGAGCCCCCCCGATCCGAGGCCGATCCGAGTCAGGCTCGACTTTTCCCGCCTGACTCAGATCTGAAATCGAGGCAAAACGTCATCATCCCGCCTTCCGGGTCTCGCGGGTTTTGGATCCTATATAAGGTACCCGCGTCGGCGCCATTTTCTCACTCGGCTGTGGACAGTGAACAGGGAGGGTGGGAGTTAGGGCTGGCTGGGCTGTGTAGTGTAGTGTAGTGTAGTGCAGAGTAGTGTTGTGCTGTGCTGTGCTGCGCTGTGCTGCTGTTGTCCATAGGGGCTGTGTCCACTACTTCAAAGTCCATAGGGGCTGGCTGTGTTGTGCTGTGCTGCTGTTGTCCATAGGGGCTGTGTCCACTACTTCAAAGTCCATAGGGGCTGGCTGGACTGTGTTGTGCAGTCAGTTGTCCATAGGGGCTGTGTCCACTCCAAAGTCCTGTGCAGTGTCCCAGTCCTAAAGGGGTGCTGTAGTGTTGTCCAGGGGGTGCTCTGTCCGTCAGGGGTGCTCCCCCCAAGTGCTAAAAATATATATATTTTTTCTGTGTTTGTGAATTGTGTGCACTGTGGCTGCACGTGCATCAACAAAGGAGCAGCGCCAAGCGTGCGCCTGTGTCGCATTAGTAAAGGGCCGGCTGGCTTGTCCGTTAAAGGGTGCTGTAACCCCCAAAGTACACTCCAAACAAAAAAATATATATTTTCTGTGTTTGCGAATTGTATGCGCAGTAGCCGCACGTGCATCAACAAAGTAGTGCCAAGCGTGCACCTGTGTCATAAGTAAAGGGCCGCTTGGCTTGACCATTAAAGGGTGCTGTAGCCCCCAAAGTACACTCCAAACTAAATAAAAAAATATTTTCTGTGTTTGTGAATTGTGTGCGCAGTAGCCGCAAGTGCATCAACAGAGTAGTGCCAAACGTGCACCTGTGTCATAAGTAAAGGGCCGGCTGGCTTGACCGTTAAAGGGTGCTGTAACCCCCAAAGTACACTCCAAACAAAATAAAAAAATATTTTCTGTGTTTGTGAATTGTGTGCCCAGTAGCTGCACGTGCATCAACAAAGTAGTGCCAAGCGTGCGCCTGTGTCATAAGTAAAGGGCCGGCTGGCTTGACCATTAAAGGGTGCTGTAACCCCCAAAGTACACTCCAAACAAAATAAAAAAATATTTTCTGTGTTTGTGAATTGTGTGCACTGTGGCTGCACGTGCATCAACAAAGGAGCAGCGCCAAGCGTGCGCCTGTGTCCCATAAGTAAAGGGCTGGCTGGCTCATTTCTTAAAGGGTGGTGTAACCCACAAAGTGCACTAGTCTCCAACAATAAAAAATTATTTTCTGTGTTTGTGTGCGCCTTAGCCGCACGTATATATCAATATAACATAAATGGAGGACCAAACTTTCTCCGATAAAAATAAAATAGGGAAAGATCAAGAACCACTTCCTCCTAGTGTTCAAGCTGCTGCCACTAGTCATGACATAGACGACAACATGCCATCAACGTCGTCTGCCAAGGCCGATCACCAATGTCATAGTAGAGGGCACATACAATCCCAAATGACAAAGTTCAGGAAAATGACCTTGAAAAAAACATTTAAATCATCTGAAGAGAAACATAAACTTGCCAATATGCCATTTACGACACGGAGTGGCAAGGAATGGCTAAGGTCTTTCCCTATGTTCATGACTAGTGGTTCAGCTTCACATGACGATGGAAGCCCTCCTCCCACTAAAAAAATCAAACGAGTTAAGCTGGCAAAAGCACAGTGAAGAACTGTGCGTTCTAAGAAGATATCACAAATCCCCAAGGAGAGTCCAAGAGTGGTGGTGGTTGCGATGCCTGACCTTCCCAGCACTGGACGGGAAGAGGTGGCTCTTTCCACCATTTGCACGCCCCCTGCAAGTGCTGAAAGGAGCACCCACAGTCCCCTTTTGATATGCAAATTGAAGATGTCACTGTTGAAGTACAACAGGTTGAGGATACTGGTATTGCTGGCGCTGAGGAGGAAGTTGGCGAGGAGGATTCTGATGGTGATGTGGTTTGTTTAAATCAGGCTCCAGGGGAGACAGTTGTTGTCCGTGGGATGAAAAAGCCCATCACGGTCATGCCTGGGCAGAAGACCAAACATTCCACCTCTTTGGTCTGGCAATATTTCTATCCAAATCCGGACAACAACTGTCTTGCCATATGTACCATATGTAAAGGTGAAATAAGTAGGGGTAGGGACGTTAACCACCTAGGAACATCCTCCCTTATACGTCACCTGCAGTGCATTCATAAAAAGTTACTGTTAAGTTCAGAAACTTTGGGTAAGACTGTAAGCAGTCCAGGGACACCTAAATCCCTTTATCCTGTTTTATCCAAGGAATCGGTGGATGAGGAGGATGAGGACGACATCTTGCCTCCGTAGAGCCAGTTTGTTCAGGGACACATTAATTGCCAGCTTGTTTTGTGGGGGCCCAAACGAACCAATCATTTCAGCCACAGTCATGTGGCAGACCCTGGCGCTGAAATGATTGCTTTGTTAAAGTGTGCATGTCCTATTTATACAACCATAAGGGTGGGTGAGAGGGCCCAAGGACAATTCCATCTTGCACCTCTTTTTTTTCTTTGCAGTATGTACTGTTTGGGGCCTAGTTTTTCAAACTGCCATCCTGTCTGCCACTGCAGTGTCACTCCTAGATGGGCCATGTGTTTGTGCCGCCCACTCGTGTTGCTTAGCATAGTCATCCAGCTACCTCGGTGCAACCTTTTGGCCATAAAAACAATATTGTGAGGTGTGAGGTGTTCAGAATCGACTGGAAATGAGTGGAAATGAAGGTTATTGAGGTTAATAATTGGATAGGAGCATAAAAACCCACAAATTCTGTGATTTTAGCTGTTTTTATGCTTTTTAAAAAAAAAATACAGATCCAAAACACAAAACCCAGAACCCAAAACACGGAAGGGTGTAGACCGTAAGCAGTCCAGGGACACCTAAATCCCGTTATCCTGTTGTATCCAAGCTCCTGCAAACCACACCGTCAACTCCCTCCTCGTCAATTTCCTCCTTAGTCAGGATCGGAAGTAGTCCTGCAGGCCATGTCACTGGCATGACTCACTCTCCTATCCGGGATTCCTCCGGAGGATCCTGCATTGCTACGCCTCCTGCTGCCGCTGCTGCTGTTGCTGCTGCTGGGAGTCGTTCATCATCCCAGAGAGGAAGTAGGAACACCCCTACTTTTACTAAACAATTGACCCTCCAACAGTCCTTAGCGAGGAGGATGAAGTACGACAGCAGTCATCCTGAAGCAAAACATATAACTGAGGCCTTGACTGCTATGTTGGTGTTAGACGTGCGTCCGGTATCCGCCATTAGTGCAGTGGGATTTAGACAATTGATGGAGGTAGTGTGTCCCGGTTCCAAATCCCGTCTAGATTCCACTTCACTAGGCAGGCGATACCGACACTGTACAGAAACGTCAGAAAAAGTGTCCTCAGTGTCCTGAAAAATGCCGTTGTACCCAATGTCCACTTAACCACGGACATGTGGACAAGTGGAACAGGGCAGACTAAGGACTATATGACTGTGACAGCCCACTGGGTAGATGTATCACCTTATGCAGCAACAGCAGCAGCGTCACCAGTAGCAGCATCTCAGAAATGCCAGCTTGTTCCAAGGCAGGCTACGCTGTGTTTCACCAGTTTCAGTAAGAGGCACACCGCCGACAACCTCTTAGAGAAACTGAGGGAAATCATCGCCCAGTGGCTTACCCAACTTAGACTCTCATGGGGATTTGTGATATCTGACAACACCACCAATATTGTGCGGGCATTACATCTGGGCAAATTCCAGCACGTCCCATGTTTTGCTCACACAATAAACTTGGTGGTGCAGAATTTTCTGAAAAGCGACAGGGGCGTGCAGGAGATGCTTTGGGTGGCCCAAAAAATTTCAGGACACTTTCGCCATTCAGTGACTGCGTGCCGAAGACTGGAGCGCCAGCAAACACTCTTGAACCTGCCCCACCATCACCTGAAGCAAGAGGTTGTGACGCGGTGGAACTCAACCCTCTATATGCTTCAGAGGATGGAGGAGCAGCAAAAGGCCATTCAAGCCTATACATCCACCTATGACATAGGCAAAGGAGGGGGTATGCACCTGACTCAAGCGCAATGGAGAATGATTTCCATGTTGTGCAAGGTTCTACAGCCTTCGAACTTGCCACACGTGAAGTCAGTTCAGACACTGCCAGCTTGAGTCAGGTCATTCCCCTCATCAGGCTTTTGCAGAAGCAGCTGGAGAAAGTGAAGGAGGAGCTAAGACGGAGCGATTCCGCTCGGCATGTGGGACTTGTGGATGAAGCCCTTCCATTCGCTTTGCCAGGATTCCAGGGTGGTCAATCTGTTGAAATCAGAACACTACATTTTGGCCACCGTGCTCGATCCTAGGTTTAAAGCCTATGTGGTGTCTCTCTTTACGTCCCACACAAGCCTGCAGAGGTGCAAAGACCTGCTGGTGAAAACACTGACAGCTGAAGCAGAACGTGACACGTCAACAGCTCCTTCTTCATTTTCTCCCGCAACTGGGGCTGCCAGGAAAAAACTTAGGTATCCTAAGCAACCCACTGGCTGTGATGCAGGGCAGGCAGGACCAAGTTTGGACATCTGGTCTGGACTGAAGGAACTGGCAACAATCTCTGACATGTCTACTGTCACTACATATGATACTGTCACCATTGACAGAATGGTGGAGGATTACATCGGTGACAGCATCCAAGTAGGCATGTCAGACAGTCCATACCTGTACTGGCAGGAAAAAGAGGCAATTTGGAGGCCCCTGTACAAACTGGCGCTATTTTACCTGAGTTGCCCCCCCCTCCAGTGTGTACTCCGAAAGAGTGTTTAGTGCAGCCGGGAACCTTGTCAGCGAAAGGCGTAGTAGGTTGCTTCCACAAAATGTGGAGAAGATGATGTTCATAAAAATGAATTATCAACTCTTCCAGGGAGACCAGCCTCCAGAATGTACAGAGGGACCTGTGGTGGTGGATTCCAGTGGGGACGAGTTAATACTCTGTGAGGATGAGGATGTACACAACACTGAAGAGGGTGAGGAATCGGTGGATGAGGAGGATGAGGACGACATCTTGCCTCCGTAGAGCCAGTTTGTGCAGGGACAGATTAATTGCCAGCTTGTTTTGTGGGGGCCCAAACGAACCAATCATTTCAGCCACAGTTGTGTGGCAGACCCTGGCGCTGAAATGATTGCTTTGTTAAAGTGTGCATGTCCTGTTTATACAACATAAGGGTGGGTGGGAGGGCCCAAGGACAATTCCATCTTGCACCTCTTTTTTTTCTTTGCATTATGTACAGTTTGGGGCCTAGTTTTTCAAACTGCCATCCTGTCTGCCACTGCAGTATCACTCCTAGATGGGTCACGTGTTTGCGCCACCCACTCGTGTCGCTTAGCATAGTCATCCAGCTACCTCGGTGCAACCTTTTGGACATAAAAACACTATTGTGAGGTGTTCAGAATAGACTGGAAATTAGTGGAAATTAAGGTTATTGAGGTTAATAATAGCATAGGAGCAGAAAAACCAACACATTCTATGATTTTAGCTGTTTTTATGCTTTTTTTAAAAAAAATACAGATCCAAAACACAAAACCCAGAACCCAAAACACGGAAGGGTGGTTTTGGCAAAACCAATCCAGATCCAAAACACGAAGAAAGATCCAGATCCAAAACCAAAACACAAAACACAAAAAGTGGACACCCCTAGTATATAGTATTATCTAAGCTGATTGCAATTTTTCGGATCAGAACGGAGTGTTTTATCCCCCAGTGACACTAAAGTGGCAACTGTCACATTGGGGTTCTTTTCTGGCTATACAATCATCGACCCTTTCTCTCGGTTCCTGACACGTTCCTGTGATATCTCAACAGTGTGTATGCACAATCTAGTATGTTTTGCTGGAAGAAAACTGATCAAATCACAAGTTAAATAAATTTTTCATCTAATGCGATTTCGGAAAAAAATTGAATTGTGTGCATACTGCCGCCCGCACTGCCTATGCTGCTGCTGCCTTTGTGAAATCGAAAGTAAAATTGCATCGACAGTTTGATTGTACTGGTGTGTACCCAGCTTTAATTAGAATCAACACAATTAGATTTAATAAAAAGTTTGAACTTGAGAGACCTGAGGATAAATATAAAAAGATACGAGTTTGATCAATTTTTTTTCTATTTTAAACTCGATTAGCATCGCCGAAACTCGGGTGATATGAGGCTTCTGAAAATAACAAATTTACTAAGAAGTGAGTTTAGCTGAGAGTGAGTTTGCCGATGGTGAAGCAGAATGAGATTTCTCCCCCGAGTAGCAAGTTTTGAAGGAGAATACTCACCCGAGATTGCAGTGTCTTCTCTCTGCCTGAAGCTGGGTACACACTTTTACGATTGCAGCTGATTGGGTAAAACTGTCCAGATTAGCTTTCTGTCCTTAGTGTCAGGGCCGTAGCTATGGTAGTGCGTCCGGTGCCATCGCACAGGGCACCACAGGTCAGGAGGCGCCGTTTGGACCTGTCAAATTTCTGTTTATTATCATTCTTGCTTGTAGCTTCCTCTTATTTTATCCCCAGCATCTCCTGGCCTCTCCTATATCTTTCCTGGCCCTTCCCCATGAAGCCATGGCCCTTTTTTGGGTGCATTATGTTCCTTTGAAAAATGAGGGGAGCGCCAATGCTCTTTCTGGCACAGGGCACCAAAATGTCCAGTTACGGCTCTGCCTAGTGTGACCCCCTGCCAGCCGCGTACACACTGTGCAGACATAGCACAGTGTGTATGGGCTTCTATGGGACTGGGAGGTCGAACCGACGAATACTAAGATGGATACACACCTATACAATCATCGGGCCGTTCATCCAATATCAAGAGAATGGCCATTGGATTGTATAGGTGTGTACCCTGTCCCGATGCAGGAGCATTAGCCGATAAATGGCTTTCAACGCCCCTGCAACAGTCGGGATCAGGAGGTTGCATCTTACGTACAGTTTAATATTCGTCGGTCCCACCTCCCGATCTCAAAGAAGCCCGTACACACTGTGCTATGTCTGCACAGTGTATACGCGGCTGACGGGGTCACAATGGGGACAGACTGCATGGCTGATCGGGACAGTTTTAGCTGATCAGCCTGCAATCTTAAAAGTGTGTACCCAGCATTAAACTGTACATAAGATGCGACCTCCCGATCCCGACCATTGCAGGGGCGTTAAAAGCCGTTTATCGACTAACGCTCCTGCATCGGGACAGGGTACACACCTATACAATCCAATGGCTGTTCTCTCGAAACTGGATGAATGGCCCAATGATTGTATAGGTGTGTACCCAGCTTAAAGCTGGGTACACACTTTTACGATTGCAGGCTGATCAGGTAAAACTGTCCCGATCAGCCGTGCAGTCTGTCCCCAGTGTGACCCCCTGTCAGCCGCATACACTGTGCAGACATAGCACAGTGTGTACGGGCTTCTATGGGATCGGGAGGTTGAACCGATGAATATTAAACTGTACATAAGATGAGACGTCCCGATCCCGACCGTTGCTGGAGTGTTAAAAGCCGTTTATTGGCTAACGCTCCTGGATCGGGACGGCGTACATACCTATACAATCCAACGGCCGTTCTATCGATATTGGGTGAACGGCCCAATGATTGTATAGGTGTGTACCCAGCTTAACTCTCCCGAACAAGCACCCTGCACAAATCAGTGAGATATGTGAAGGCTGCTTGCGTGTTGTACCTGTAAAAAAAAAAAGAGTTAAATGTTTTTTAAAAAATTATGTAGGGTCCCTCCCAAAAAGACATAACCAACCCTGGGCTGCTCAGCCAGTCCTGGTTCCTCAAATTACGTGGACAAAAATGTGTAGGGTCCCCCTGTAATTTAGGAACCAGCACCTGGCGCCAGTCCTGGTTTTAAATATAGGGGGGAAAAATGCATAGGGGTCCTTAGGGGCTGTGGTACGGGGTAATAGTATTGGAAAAAAGTTTAAAACTATTGTATTTTACAGTGGAACTACAGGTGCCAGCATGCCTGCCCTTTGTCACTTGTGGAACTACAAGTGCCAGCAGGCGGCCGGCACCCTTACCCCCACTGTAAAATAAATAGTTAAATAAGCACAACACTTACACACTGTGTATAGTACAACTTTATTACATACCTACCTTACTCACACATACTTACCTGCTGCCAGCTGGTCTGTCCCCTTGTCCATGTAGAATCCACTGGGAGTACCTGGAAAAAAGATCCCATACTCATCTACATCCTGGCGCCGCTCTCCATATCATCCCCGTACTTTTCAAAATAAAATAACGAGTAAGCCGATCCAAGGCGGACACGTGTAAGTATATATTGTCACATATACTTACACTACGCAATATGACAGATGATCGCTATCGTCTGTATTTCCCACGGACCACTAGCCAATCAGTGACCACTTTACATGTAGTGGACACTCATTGGCTGGTTACATGTGGGTCCCAGCCAATGAGCAGCCGCTACATGTAAAGCGGCCACTGATTGGCTGGTGGGTCTGGCTTCTGACATTTCACAGATGGGGTGTCCCGTCAGAAGCCGGGTAGCCGTCTATGCGATAACACATAGGCGGCTACAGTCGGCTGCGCTCTGGACTTACTGGGAATGCTACAGAGACCAGCGGAGGTGAGTATATGATCTTTGTTCTCAGGTACTCATTGGAATTCTACTGGAGAAGTGGACAGAACAGCTGGCAGTAGGTATGTGTGAGTGAGGTAGGTGTATGGAATAAAATTATACTTTCTACGGTGTGTGTTGAGGTTTTTTACCTATTTTTTTACAGCTAAAGTGCCAAAGGGCAGGCATGCTGGCGCCTGTAGTTCCACGGTAGAAAACAGTATTTTTACAATATTATCACTACAATTACCCCTGTACCCACAGCCCATGGGTGCGGGGAAGAGCCCCGGGCTTCAGCCTAAGACTGGGGTGTTGGGAGAAGTGGCACTCCTTCTTGGGGGGGTCCTCACCTCCCAGGAGATCCCGGACTTGGGCTGACCAGCTTGGGATGAGAATACTTTGGCTGGGGAGACCCGTGATGTGGTCCCCTGGCTGTGGCATTACACCCCGGTCGGTTTGGGTATAGTGCTGGTTTTAAATATAGGGGGACCGCTACGCAATTTCTCCCCCTATATTTATAACCAGAACTGGCCCTGCAGCCAGGCGCTGGTTCCTAAATTACGGGGGAACCCTACACATTTTTACCCATAATTTGAGGAACCAGGACTGGCTGAGCAGTCAAGGGCTGGTTATGCTTTTGAGAGGGACACAACATATTTTTTTTTTAAATTAACCCTTCATTTACTATTTATAGGCATAATCATACATGGACCACACTGATCTGTGTATGTTTCTGCTGAACTCGCAGCTCACAGATAGGTGAATTGATTTCACGAATTTGGACAGGAGTTTTGTCCGTTCTCATTAGAGTTTAGAAACTTTAATCTTTGTAAATTCCCGATTCCTCACTTCACTAGTGAAAAGTTACTCGAGTTTGGCCGATGGTGAAGTTCAGAGTTTGCTAACTCTCTAGAATTTTCCTGTAGCAAATGAGATTTCTCTCCCGACTTTTACATTAGTTAATTTGCGAGTGGAAACAAAAGCCCAAACTCTCTGGAGAATGCTAACTTGACCTGTAATACAGCATATACAATCTTCCTTCATAAAAAATAATCCAATAAACTGCCACAATATTATATACAGTAATATCAGTATAAGCAATTAGGAAAGCTCGTATCAGCATTATAAATGAGTGCTGGCAATCATTGTTGCACACAGATGTAGGTGTACGCCTGTTGCTGATAGTATTGGTAATACAAATGTAAGTATTTTATACTAAGCCAGTGGACCCCAAACTGTGCGCCGTGGCGGGGGTGCCTCGGGACATTTGAAGGGGTGCCTCAGGTTTGGTGGTTCAGCACCAAATTAAATTATTTATGGTCAATGTAATGTAAATATGTGGGCAAACAGAAGTGCAAATCTGTCCATCACCACATAACTGAACCTATGGATGACAGTTAAGCACAATTTATTTCACTTTACTATTTTACTTAATTTTTTTCTGAATTTATTCATAACAAACTTAAAGTTAAGGGTGCCGTGAAAACAATGCTGATACTCTAGGGTGCCGTGATTCAAAACATTTTTTGAACAACTGTGCTAAGCAAAGAACAAATTCTAAAGGTTTCTTTATGAATTCTGAATTAAAAAATAGGCAGAAACATTAATAACATAATTTATAATTCATAAGTATCTTGCGTCCTGTTGGATAAAAGTGCTATAAATAAAAAATATTAATATTATTATTATTATTATTATTATTATTATTTAGAAGAACTTTTACCTGCAATTACAGCTTTGAGTACTTCTCTATTACTGTAATAATAAATTACACAACTTTGGGCCTGATTCAGACCCACTCGCGAGCGGCTGTCCGCTCGCAAGTGGGTCGATGTTGTGCACTGCGCATGCGCATGACGGCGGGAGCTCCGTCGTGCGCATGCGCCAGACGCGACGAACGAAGGAAAGTCCTTCGCTCGTTGTGTCTGATCAAAGGGGGCGTGCTGTCGATGTTGATTGACAGCACGCCCCCTTTGGTGGGTGTGCCGGGGGCGTGCCTCCCTGACGGGGGCGTTCCCAAGGGAACGCCTACCGTCAGAAGCCGGCCCACTAACATCACTAGTGATGTCAGTGGGAGTGATTTTGGCTCTGATAGAGCCAAAATCACTCTGGGCCTTGCGGTTGAAAACCTCAACCGCAGGCTCTGTCTCGCAGTGGCGATGGTCGCGATGGTCAAGACCATCGCGGTCATCAAACTGCACGCTCGTATAGGCTGTGGGTGGTGACCCACAGCTATACGAGCGTCCAGGAGGACGCTCCATAATTATGGAGGGTGACGCTCATTCAGAGCGTGCGCTCTGCTCAGAGCGTACGGCTCTGAATGAGGGCCTTTGTCTGAAAAATAATGCTGTGACAATTCACTAAAGTAAATCCAACCTGATAGAAAAAAAAGTGTATGGAAAGTCTCAGTCTAACCATATCTCATTCATGTGTGTAAAGGTGGGTACACACCTGACAGATATATCTACAGATCGAGTGATTTGCAGATATATCTGCAGATGATGGTTGTTCATACACAGTGAAGGGCCATCATCTTCTTGTGGGGCAGGACCCGGCGCCCAGTGGGCGGGTTGGGGGCATGTCCCGTCCCACCTCCTCACGGCCGCCCGTTCACACACTTCCTGATGGACAGATATGTCTGCAGACATATCTGTCCATTGGCTGTGCAGCACAGCCAATGCAATATGTCGGTGAACGCCGACGTTCACTGACATATTGTGGGTACACACTGGCTGGCGGGCAGCAGATATATTGGCCAATCAATTGATCAGCCAATGTATCTGTCAGTGTGTATCCAGCATTAGTCATCTCTAGGGATGTGTGAGTGTGGAATCTCTGAAACCAACAGAGCTGATTTTTAGCAAAGATTCGGCTCCAAATTAGAACCGCTAGCAAAGCAATACTTTCCCAGAAACCTTGGATCTTGCAGGTTTTTGCCCTGGACTATTTTATGGTATATGGCTGGCATGAATGCACACAAATCATTGAATTTAAATTTCATATGGAACCCTGACTTCAAAGGGGGGCATGCAGGACCAAAACTGGGGGAGTGCAGCTGGTGCCACCACACAGAGCACCGGATGCCTTGGAGTTGAAAACGGATGTCGCTGCAATGTCTATTTGCTGCAATATTTTTATTAGTGGCGCTCCCGGATCCTTCTCTGCACTCTCTGGAGCTCCGCCTTTTCGCCTCACACACAGTGTGTAGGGAGAGACATCACCTCTCCCACAGCACTGATCTAGGAGCTGTTGGATGGCGGAAGCCGCAGGGCGGCTTGAGCTTGCGCAGTGACTGCAAGTCTGTATCAGTGACAGACAGTGAGGCTGACTGAGCTTACAGATTGGCGGCCGGGTGAGTGCTGTCACTTTGACTAACCCTATGGAATGGGTCATTACTGTGTTCCATAATATGTATAATGGGTACTACTGTGTGGCATAATGTGTAAGGGGCATTACTGTGTGGCATAATGTGTAAGGAGCATATACAGTGTGGCAAAATGTAGGTGACAATTAATGATTGCACAAATAAATAAGATTTAATTATTTATTTACATTCTTTTATATTTCTCCTGTCAATACATTTAGGGGTCTATTCATCATCGGGGGCTGTATTCATCTTGCTGCAGGGGATACTTAAGTATCCAACTCACTGTGGAGGAAACTTTACACTGGAGCAATTCATCATTGCTCCGGTGCGGGGACAGCTGCTTTTTTTTTGGAGCAGCTGTCCCTGTCTCTGTGGTTAGTAGCGCAGCTACATAAGTAGCTGCATTACTTACCTCTAGCCTTTTTATCACAGCTACGCAAGCATGGCCTGAGGTCATGCATGCGCAAAGCCGCCGGGTGGTAGTGAGAAGGCGGCTGAGTTATCTGCTCAAATCCCTCTTCACATCCCCAGAAAATCCATTTGGGATCCCTGATGATGAATGGCCCAGTAACCTAAATATGCGGAAACTAGCATTTCTGCATGGTTACCGCGCCATTTATCATTTGATGAATAGACCTCAAAGTCTCTTCCCAACACATGGCAGTAGTAATCATATAATATCACAGGTTGTTTTACATCACTTGAAACAAGAGCTGATGCTACTGTATCTTCATTAAATTGTCCCTGTCTTTCTTACGCTCTGCTTCTTGTACCCTATAATTTTCCCATGGAAGTGCTCAAAATCTCTGTGCTTCTTACTCATAACACTCTCAACTGTACTTTGGGCATAAGTAAATCACCCATGGGTACTTCCCTAAGAGAGCACCTATGAACACTTGACTCACATGTAAGTGAGGATAACAACATCTCGCGCAATTTCTCTCTTCATTTTATCACTGAATGGTTCCTAATGCATCTCTCCATCCCTGAGTAACTAGCCCAGGCTCCAGCACATTGATCCAGTACCTGACAGCACTAAGCTCAGTATTCCTGAACATCACAGAGAATAAAAAAGTTCCAGCGCTTCCTTATAGGCCAATATAGAATATTATTCCCTCTTATAAATTATTTTTATTCGTGACAGGATTCCCCTAGCTGGCACTTGCTGCCATTCTGGGATTCCTCTGAGTCACCGCCTCTTGCTATTCAAAGACCTGGAAGTACGCGGGTCATCTCGTCATGTGACGTACCCCGTGACTCAATTCCCCCGGCTGGCGTTCGCTGATGCTCTGGGGTTTCTCTGAGTCACCGCCTTCTACTGTTTAGAGACCCGGAAGTTTTAGAGAAAGAGATTTTAACAAAAGGTCAGATAGATTTCAAAGGACACCGAGAGATACAAGGAGAGATAAACCTTATGAAACATCAAGAAAAAACTATAGGAATGAATACACTTGCAGGAAAACGATTAAAAGGGATAAAATAAACCCAATGCACAATAGAAGAGACTTCTTTACACCAATAAAAGAAGGTTTTATTACTAAAGAAGTATGGTATGCGTCTAGTAGAGATAAAAAAAAGATACAGTGGAAAGGATCCCATTTCGACATCAAATAGATTTGATCTACTAAACAAAAATAGTTTTTTAGACAGGAGTCAGAGAAAGAACTATGTACGTTAAACAAGATGGGAAAAGAGGGGCAGAGAAAAATAAAAATGAAAATAAAAAAGATATAAAAAACCAGGAGGATGAGATTTCATCCACCGAACCAAGTACAGAAATTAATATATTCAATCTCAGTAACCATGAGTTATCCAAGGAGTTAGAAAAAAATCCTCACTAAAAGATTAAAATTTTCCACTAACAACAAATTGAATAAATTCGAAACCTATATTGATATTCAGAAATTTATTCGTAAAATATCTTTAAAGAAATATTTTATAGGAAAAGGATGTGAAACTAGTTCTAAGAGGGAAATATTTAAACTGAAGTCAACCTTCAATCCTATATTCAACAAAGGATTTTTCATAGAAAGTTTTAATAAGATAATAAGTACAAAGTTAGAGGCAATAGAACCTAAATGGGGCAAACATGGACATTTAACCTTGAAAGAAAGAAAAGCACTGGAGGGTTTAGAAAAAACTGTGATATAATTATTAAACCCGTTGGTAAAGGCAGAGGAATAGTTGTGATGGACAAAAATCAATACAATGAGGAGATTTCAAGACAACTTAATGATAAGAAAACGTGTAAAGTATTAAAGGGGAACCCAAGCGAAAGAATAGAGAAGGATTTGAGAAAGCTAATTGATAAACATTATAAAGGTGGTGTAATTACAGAGAATGAATGTAAATATATTAAAAAAGAAAATGCAACACTTCCCGTGTTTTATGTGCTTCCTAAAGTCCACAAGGATTTGAACAACCCTCCTGGATGCCCTATTGCAGCAGGGACCGATTCAGTGACATCCAATCTTTCACACTATCTGGATTTTCAATTATAACCAGAAGTTGTGAAACTTAAATAATATTTGAAGGATACAACGGGCCTGCTAAATAAGATAAAGGGTGTCTCTTGGCAAGAAAATAATATTTTAGCAACTGCATATGTAAGTTTATTGTATATGATAATAGATCATTATCAAGGTAAAGAAACAGTTGAATATTTCTTAATTAAAAATGGGACAATACAAAACAAAATAGATTTTATTATGGAAGGTATTTTATTTATTTTAAAAAAAAATTTTTCTGGTGTAATGATAAATGTTATCTTCAACAAAGAGGAACCAAAATAGGTACTAAATTTGCACCCGCATATGCAAACCATTTTATGGGGCACTGGTCGGAGAAAACTATATGGCCCAACAATGCATTTCAGGGATACATTAAGAAATGGTATTGGTTCATAGATTACATTTTTTTATCTGGGAAGGTGGAGAGGAAGATTTAAAGTAATTTTGTGACAATTTGAATATAAATGATCTGAACATAATGTTGACTTTTAATTCTAGTAAAAAGGAAATTAACTTTTTAGATCTTGTAATCTATACTGAAGGAAATATAATACATACAAAAAATTACTGTAAAACCACCGACAGTAATTCCTATATAGATATGCAAAGTAATCATCATAAATCGTGGTTAAAAAACATACCTAAAGGTCAAATGAGATGCATAAGGAGGAATTGAACAGATATAAGTGTTTTTAAAAAACAGGCTAGTGAACTGAAACAAAAATTTATAGGTAAAGGATACCCAGAAAAGGAGATAAATCCACATATAGAAGAAATGATAAATGTGGATAGGGAAGAATTGCTAACAGAGAAAAATAAAACAAAAGAAATTGGTGACTTTTCCCTTTCTTTTATTACCACTTTTAATAATCAATATAAACAGGTAGAGGAGATTATAAAAAACATAGGTATATATTGAAACAAGATCCAATTCTAAAAACAATTATACCTGAACATCCAAAATTTGTTTACAAAAAAGCACCCAATTTTAGAACAAAACTTGTAAAGAGTTCTATACCTGTTACAAGGACAGAGAGAATCAAAACCAAAGGGTTTTTTAGGTGTGGACTATGATTAATGTGCAAAAACCATTCAAAACAAGAAAGTAAAGCAGTACAATATATATCAAATAGCACAAATACAATATATAAAATTAATAATTTTATTACATTTATTTATTTATTAACAGTTTCTTATATAGCACAGCATATTCCTTTGTGCTTTACAATTGCAATAGTAGAAACTGCATCTATCTAGCGGTTTGCAGTACATTGGTCTAACCACTAGACAATTAAAAGAGAGATGGGGAGAACAACTGAGAAATATTAAAAAAGGTTTTCAAAAACACTCCCTCAAATCATTTCAAAGAGTGCCACCAGAAGTCTTTTTCAGGTATAAAAAGTGTAATAGGGATTAAACAAGTAAAACCCCACTGGAGACAAAGGGGTATAGATAACATAGTTAACATCCTAGAGTTAAAAACTCTGTTACCTAATGGCCTGAACAACAATTTTGAAATTAAATGGTTCTTATGAATTTAAATACCTGTTTTATTATTCTTAAAAAGTTTTTTTATTGACCGGTTTTTATTACCTGCCTGTTTTACTTTTAAATAGTACCCTTTTTATTAGTTATAGATAATCCTCTATTTTTGTATTTTCTATTCTGATCCAATTTTTAGAATGTTATTAATTATTATATAATAGTTGAATGCAAACTATGGGCACTTTGCACGTTACATATGGGTTTTACTTTGAAAATACAAATCCCAGTTGAATCGGAATTTTTTTAAAAAATTGAAACACCCACTGCCGGGTCCAAGTAAAGCAGTGTGCATTCCAGGTTTGGTATGTTCACTTTGAGGTGACCCGCATACTTCTGGGTCTCTAAACAGTAGGAGGTGGTGATTTAGAGAAACCCCAGAGCATCAGCAAACGCCAGCCGGGGGAATTGAGTCACAGGGTACGTCACATGACGAGATGACCCGCATACTTCCGGGTCTTTGAATAGCAAGAGGTGGTGACTCAGAAAACCCCAGAACGGCAGAAAGTTGCCCTGCCGGAGGGAATCCTGTCACGAGGTGCGTCACCCCGAAGTCACTGTATGTGTTCCAAGTGGAACGCAAAACCGGACGTATAGATTTTTAATAGTCTTTCTCGGGGATTATATGGATCTCTTATCCTTTAATTAAAAAAGATAAGGGTGAGAAATGTAAACGAATGGTGCCTATAATAGGATAGTCATGTTTTTTTGTATGGATATATGGCTTTCCCCACTTCCTGGCTTCAGCCAATGACAGTGAAGTGCAGGGTAAAATAAGGCTTGAAATCCACCACACCAGCACCCTTGATAAAGACTGGAATTGTTGAATTGCATTGGTGAACAAGGGGAAGGAACAGATTTAAATGTGGAGAGCCATTTGGATGCATCAGTGAATGTGAAGACAGGTGTGTTTCCAGTTATGACATGTGTTTGCTGGTGTACACATATACCTCTCTATCTGGTACGCTGCTTATACCCTTAGTGCTGGTGGATACTGTGTTCTAATTTATTTTTAGTATTAAAAGATTGTACTTCACTATATTTGGCAATCTTTCTCTTTTATATGTACCCTGGAAATATGCCTGGTGGCAACCATTGTGGAAAAGGAGAAGAACTACAAAGAGAATCTTCATATAAGAATTAAAAGAATCTATAAGAGGGAATAATATCTTATATTGGTCTAGAAGGAAGCGCAGGAACTTTTTTGCGTTTGCTTGTATTCTGGTGGACATAGAGTATGTGACCTCTATTGATATTGTTCCAGCTGCATCCAGTATTGAAGCGTATTTTTATATATAGTTTTTTTGGTTGGATCACAGAGAATAAACTCATACAGAAGAAGGAACATAAAAGTCATAATGGTCACTAATCGGGGTAATGCAGTGCTACAGGCTGATAAAATAGTGGGGCAGAAGCAGACTTGATGTGGCCTGCCACATGAGTGACATAGCTACGAGAAGGGGGGGCAGAAGGAAAAAGAATGACTGTCGCGCTCACCTCATCTGACTCAGAGTAATTATCTTTGCATCTGCCATACAGCACTGTTAGTTGGGGCAGGGGTAGGGAGTATGGGCCTTATTTAGTGTGGCCCAGTAGGGATTTCCCAGGTTCTATGATTAACTATTCCGACCCTGAATAAATCCCTAATACTCAGAACTTTACATTTAAACACTTGAGTCCCACAAAACTCACATCACAGCCAGCAGGGAGTCACAATACCTCTCTCATGGGGAGCGTCACATATGAACTGTTGCAGGGGACATATTCATAAGACACACAGTGTAATACAGGGAGATAATTAGCGCAGCTCCTGTTCCTTTATTTTGCTGTCACAGTGTAAGACAAGCATGCATGGGAATTACGCAGTTGTCAAGTATCAGCCCCCACACCATTATTGCAATTCAGCTTTCTATCTACTCAGTGCTGCATTACAGATTTGTGCAATGTGATTCCATGTAAGATAATGGTCTTGTACAATGGTTTGCTTCCATTTATTGATCATGTAGTAAAGAAATCTCACAAAACAAAGAACATATTACATGTTTTTTTGTTGTTGTCTTAGCAGCTAGTTACCTACAGTAGTTGTGTAATCCCTGACTGCATTTTGTTTATTGTAGTTATATGAATATGTTCTTTACATACAATTGGTGTTATACTTCCCTATATCATCTTGTTAGACACAGTAATTGTGAAGGCAGCAAGAACATTAGTCTTTGTGGATTTATTATTGTGAGTAGTGAATCCCAACAACAATGTTGTATAGCGCTTTCTATAGCTAACGTGTAAAGAAAATAAGTCTCTATGGTTCAAATGTACAGGCCCTTATAGATGTTCCCCCACCAGGGCCTTCAGAGTAACAAGAGGAAACATCTATTCTGTAGGAAGTTATGGATCTCCTACAAAGGATAAATAACTGGAACTGCTCACAGAATACTTTCTTGTACAACTGCATGTAAATAGTATCTTGCAAAGTAGGTCCTTATTCTGACCTGACTCTTTGCCTCAAACAAAACACAAGGAGGACCTCCTCATAGTCTACAAAATATTCATTTTGATGTAAATTCAATCACAATACAGCTTTAATGATCCACCAACAGCTGGTGGTAAGGTGTACATACAGGATAGTTGGGGTGTTTATATCTTATTAAATGGTTGTCATCGAATAACAGGAGATCTTCTGTAATTTCCACAGAGTTTGGTTCTAGGGTCTGATTCAGCAAGGATTGCACGGATGCACAAGCATGCACCTGGCCGCTGCGAGAATATGCAAATGATTGCATACGCACGGCAATCGCAGCACAAAGATGCAGACGCCCAGCACTACATAACCCTCCGCTAACGTCCATACTGATGCTCAAGGCTGGGAAAACATCGGGAATATCAAGTAACATCTGAGCTGCAAGAAATACTAATAAGGCTGCGCAGTCCGATAAAAATAGATTCAAGTATTAAATATATATATTCAAAGATATAGATGTATTTGGTATAAAATATAACAAAACTAATGACATAAAATGTACATATAAATATTACACATATAAGTTAACACATGAAAACCATCAGTTTGTGGTAAGCAGAAACAGTAACAGGGTATTGTTAAGTGAAACTTTGTCTGCATTAGGTATAGTGATACAAAGTATAAAAGTTCAGTTATAATCACACTCTATTAGCCTCTTATGCTGCATACATACGGTCAGATTTTGATAAAGATCTGAACGATAACAATTGTAAAAATTGTTCAAACGTCCATATCTTTGACATGTTGGGCATGCATCGACCAACGATGCGCATTCCCGCATGTCAGATAACGATATCTGACATTGACTGTGTTTGCAGTAAGATTTCGACGATTTAATTAATTTTAATACTGTCAGAAATTGTTCAATCGTTCATTGTTCACAAAATCGTTCAAATCGTTGATGAAATCGTTCAATGATTGCATACATAGGGCAATCGCAGCACAAAGATGTAGACGCCCAGCACTACATAATGCCGCCCGCTTTACCCTCCGCTAACGTCCGTACTGATGCGCAAGGCTGAGAAAACATCGGGAACATCAAGTAACATCGGAGCCACATGCAGACTAAAGGTAGACCTGACCCTGCCGTCGGAGTAGAGACTTCCTGCACGCAGAGGGACGCCAGGCTGCATATGGCATATCAGTGGCTAATTCATGCATGCCCATGTAATGGGGTGCGAATGCACTGGCATGCCTGCCTATGGCCACCCACTCCTCATATCCTCCCACAACGGTATTTCCTGTCAATCACTTTTCCCTGGGTCTGCGTATTCACTGTGCTCACTTTTGCGGATACAGTGAGTGGTTGGCGCACGTGCACTGCGACCCAGATGCATACACAGACCGCGAACATCGGTCGGTTGTGTGCGTCTGCATCCATGCATTCCTTGCTGAAATAGTTCAATCATTCATATCTTTGACATGTTGGGCATGCATCGACCAACGATGCGCATTCCCGCATGTCAGATAACGATATCTGACATCGACTGTGTTTGCAGTAATGGTTCATACACACGGTCAGATCTGTCAGATGAAAAACTGAATGATTTTTACCATCGATTTGAACGATTTTACCAACGATTTGAACGACTAAATGATTTCAGAAAGTATTAAAATGAATGGAATCGTGCAAATCTGACTGCACACACATCAGATGTCAGATATCGTTATCTGACATGTGGGAACGCGCATAATTCATCATTGCAGGCTCACATGTCAGATTGTCTTTCAGATATGAATGATTTTTAAAATCATTATCGTTCAGATCTATCACAAAATCTGACCGTGTGTATGCACCATAAGATTTGGATGATTTCATTAATTTTAATACTGTCAGAAATCGTTCAATCGTTAACAAAATCGTTCAAATCATTGATGAAATCGTTTAAATCATTCATCGTTGATCTAGCAAGTCTGATCCGTGTGTATGCACCATTATATGCCCTTATCTTGTGTCTGGCATTTGAGTCCTGGTTTTCTGTATATGTTTAAGTTTGTCCCATCCTGGCTATGACACCAGGCCCGGCGATAGGGGGGGACAAAGGGTACACCCGTCCCGGGCCTCGAGGTTCAGAGGGACAAAAAAATGGGGCACAAAAATGGGGCCGTGGCGCCTTATAGTTTTTTTTTATAAACTAAACAATGCTGCTGCCTGTCTGGCACATGTTGGCAGAACAAATGTATTAAGCCTCCTTAACACCCCTCACTTACCCCCGTCAGTTGGTCTGGCCTGGCACAGAATGATGTTGCAGCGCGTGACGTCTCTGCAGGTGACGTGGGGGCCCCCAGAGATAATAGTGTACCGGGCCCCAAGATTTCTGTTGCCGGCCCTGTATGACACTCCAGTAATATGTTAAGACAATATTAAAAAATTGCAGACAGAGCACAGATGATAGCTAGTGATTTTATAGCTCTGCATCAAGCCCTGCTCCGGCCCTGTTATTGTGGCTCTATGTGACTTTATGGATCAAATATGGCAATATATATCTTTTCTTTCCTTTAGCATTATCAAACTGCTTGATTTGCGTATCTGGTGGCATACTGACTCTATATCATGCCATAATGGGGCTATTTGTTAATTATCTTTTATTTATATATTGTCAATCATATTAATCTCTATCTCATATCCTTGTCCTGGGGTCAAAAAGATGGTGGTGTAGGGGCCCTTCTATGCCCCTGTATTTCCTTCAGATTTATAATCCCAGAAGTCACTATATCATTCTCTTCCTTTGAAGTTCCCACCATTTGCCTCTTGTGCCCTATTCATCTTTGCAAAGTAGTCACCCATATGCCCCTTCAAATTCCTAAAGAACTTTGCATCCTTCCTCTCCCCCATGGCCTCTCTTCCCACTTATCTTGGATGACTTCAATATTTCTAGTGATATCCCCACTGACCCATCTACCTCTAAACTTCTTTGCATTATCTTATGGTGTCTCTTAATGGACCTCGTGGCACTCCCACTTGAGTCGTCCCTCTCTTGATGTGATCTTCATTTACCATTGTAATATCGCTGTTTTAACCAATTGCATCATCTTTTTTGCTTTAAGCCTGCCCCTTACAGCTTTCCCTCATCTCCTTCTCCATCAGCAAGTGTAACCTTAAGGTGATGGACCCTGACACATTTCCTATCCACTCGACTTGCCACCCCTTCTACTCTAACCATGCCATTTCCTTCTACCATAGGACCCTTGCATGGGTCTTGGCCTCTTATTGCTCTAACTGTCACTACTAACCTTTGTAGATCCATACCGCAATCTTCGCATTACAAAATACACCAAATTCTCAAAACGAGTGACACTTGAGAAACTTATGCTCCCATGCAGATTTCCTCCACTATCTATGTTCTTCTTCTAGAGCACTCATCTTTCCTTTGCCAAACAGTCTTTTTCATAATATTTATCACCACCCAAACTCCAACCCCATCAGCTTCTCGCTACCTTCACCTCCCCCTTCTCTATGTATTCCCATGATTTTGTCAACCACTTCACATTCAAAATTGAATCCATCCATAAGAACATCTCTTCTCACTAGGAACCCTTCACCCCACTCACCCCCTATCCCTTCAGTTTCTCCACATATTACCCCTACAATCTCTTTCCTTACCAACCTACCTACCCTGACTTCCTTTACTCCAGTCTTGGCTCATCTTTTCTTCTAGCTGCTCTGCATTTGCCTCTCCTGCATTTGCTGCCACCCAGCATTAGAATGACTCCCTTTTCCCTACAGAGTGAGATAAAGCCCTCACCTGATCCTCTCCCCCTACATTCCTTACCAAATCTCCCTCCAAACTCCTGCTGGCCCACCTAGCTGCCAACAACCATCTCCTTTATTTCCAATGGATAACTTCTTACCAGTCTTACCTCAAGGATTTTGCTTGTTCTGCTCCCCACCACTGGAACTCACATCCTTTCCTTTTCAGGCTCCCTACCTCTCTCCGAATCTTCTAATGGATCTCACAACCCTCTGCAATACTAAGAGGTGGATCCCCTGTCTAAAGGGGGCTAGCTCAGTACTTCCCAAATCCAGGGGTGGGTTGTAGCTGCTGATCAGAGAATCCCCCCTGTCAGCTACAGTGACAGAGTTTGATATAAATATGTCCCACAGGATGATGCTGCTTGTACCAGTGGCAGATGCATACAACGTTGCAGGGATATGTTTAGGGGAGAGGAAGGGGGCTTAGGACGGCACGTCTGAAGCACTAGGCATGCAGTAATCTGACATGTCATACCCTGTGTAATATACTCCCATGTCCAGAATTCTAATCAAATATGTTGTGAGTTAGTTGATGTTTCTGAACAGGACATTATATGAATTACCACAAGCTGCATATTTGGGTGCATCCTGGTCCTCACTGCCTGTTTGCAGTGTACTGTGCTACGTGCTCACTTCCCAAACCTGGCAACGTTTTGATCCTTTGATTGTGAAAGTTGAAAGAGAGTTAAGAGCACGGTAGGTCTGTCAGGACTTTTGTCTGCAACTGTTCCCATGTAGATATGTCATATATGCCTCAGGTGTATATTAAATTTACAAGAAATAATTGATGAATTGCACTTATACAGACACATATACAGTACACCATATCCTTCCATGTATTGGGCGTGTCTAAAGAGATGTACAGAATACATTTATTTATGTTGATATTTTGTCTTTCCCATTGCGGAGTGTGAAATTCTGCTTCTGTATATTTGGTATAAAAACCAGCAACTATAATAATTACAACAACAAAACATATATATTGGGGCTCTTTTATAGGTGGATTCATACTTATGAAAAGTCTCATACCAGAAAAAAAAATTTTTTACATACATATTAACGATACTGCCTTAGAACTTCTATATACCCCTGCCTATACCTTCTAATATCCTGCCTATAAACCTCTATGGATGATGCTAATTTGCAGTCATACAGTAAATAAAGACTCCAGACCTAGAACCTGTGGTTCCAAAGCACAAAGTATTATTCAAGTAAAAGTACAGCAGTTACACGCTATGATCCTCATATAATCTTAGCGCAAAGAGATTATACAGACCCAAGTACAATTATACATACGCAGCGCTCTCTGGTCCAGATGTAGGCATCAGCAAGAAACCCCTCGTCAATCAGCATTCAGCACGAACACTAGGAACCCAGGGTCAGAGCACACATATTTATACCCCCCAGAAATAAACAACACAATAGAGAAGTTTGCTGCTAATACCATTGGTCCTAGGAGACGGCATATGTTACAAGGCATTTAACAGGTTTGTTCAAATAGACACAATCCAGCCTCTAACAACTGGTGGTCTCTGGTTTCCACCTCATGCAAATCCTAACAGTTGTTCATATAATGAACATTTTGTTGCTTGAAGTCTCTGCGGTCCATAAGTTGAGAATGCATGTTGCGATCTCTCCATCGATATTACCGGAATACTGTTGAGAGAGTACGCATCAGTACAATACCAAACATGGCTTACTTATCACGTATAAAACCTTAGTTACAAAATAACCTTTATTTCCTAGCAATGATAATAAATGTGCATACTTGAATCTTATACCTTAAAGCTTATGGAACCTTGTATGTGAATATGTAATGTGTGAGTATGTGGGGTTTGATGTAAAGATGCCAGTTAACTTGGGGCAGATGCGTGTGCATGGAGCTAATATTCAGCGTTTTCATACACGGTCTTATGCATTCGCTAATATGCGACTAGTTAACAGCGCAATTGTGCGTATTAATGTGTGTATGAGAACACCTAGCAGTGTGGAATGCTGAGCAATATAGTTCCATGACTTGCTCATGCCCCAGCAGCCCCCACCCATTTCAGGCTCCAAAATACTGGTCTTTGTCCTCCCAGGGCCTGTGTAGATGCAAAGTAGCACAGCTACAAGACCCAAACCTCAGATAACACTTTTGGCTTTGAAGGTATTTTATTGTAGGAAGCCTGCTAATGTAAGGTGCTACAAACAACCCTCTTGCTGTATTCGAGCAGCGCCACCTGGAGTGAGAGCAGACGTTATGTCAATGAAGCTTGTCTTCACAGGCTAGTTGTCACATGGCCATTTGCTCTGTTTAGCTAATGCAATCCAATTTTGACATACTGTACAGCCATTTCTGAAATATATCCTTTAGGGGAATTATAATAATATACACTTTATCCAGAGCACCCAAACTACATAAAGTCATGAAATGGGCTTTTGACGAATCGCCGTAACTTATGGCGATGGTCACAGATGCAATCACATGATGCTAATAGTAATATCACCACATGTACTAAAGTGTGAGTTTATCTAAAATGGGGCTTAGGCGGCCATTCGCAAAATGGCGTCTTGCGATCTCATTTCCAAGATGGCGTCTTGCGGCCAGTCGCAAGATGGTGTCGCTGCGATCCAATTTTAAACTGATCTTGTCTCAGCCAATTATCCAGCTTTGACAATATGTTCAGTCAGACGCAGCTGTAAAACAGTAGCATTTGAGCCAGACATACGTAGGAAGTGCTAGTCTGTATACGTCTGTCCCATGAGAACGTAGAGATATTGTAGAGTAGTGTAATGACTGACAGTGTTAGCAGTAAATGCAAAATTCACAGTACTCTTTTTTTTATTCTACCCAATATAATAATGTACAGGTCCGGAATAAGGACTGTGGGGGTTATTGGGAATTGGTCAGGTGTAAAATATGGTCAGCCTTTGGGTCTGATTAAGAGGTTGACGCAGTTGCAGCCGCTGGTGCGTATGTTTGCCAATTGGCGGTGGTGATAATATGCACATGCTAGTTTCAGCCTTTCACCTTGTGTTCTAGCTTGCAGCAGAATGTGCAAGACCTGAGACGCCCACTTTCACTGCCCGTGCATGGTGTAACACCACCGGTGGTTCTGAATAATCCACCATAGGCACACCATCACGTGGCAGGTGCGGTGTCTCCATCTGAGCTCCTTATAAATATGGCCTCTGTGGCTGCGGTTCTGTATCTGAGAACAGAGCCATTTTCACTGGTGCGCCCATGAGACAGGCTTTTTTACATTCCCTGCAAGCCACCTCCCAGGAACACCCATCATTTTGCCTTGCCAGTTTTGATGCCAGCGGTCCATTACATAACAGCATATCTGTGCGCACACACAGGTTATTGCGTGCACCATAGGGCTTTCCAAATTATTTAGCAAATGTGCAGTAGCAAATAATTGCTCAATGACACATACATCAGCATTGCGTACAGTTAGCAGTCACCTCTGAATCAGAAAAAGAAGGAGGATTTAACCCCCTATTATACCTCAGCACACGGAATAATACCTGCAACAATATATGAAGACTATATGGTCATAGAAATTCAGAGATATTAGTTGCATGCATTTGCAAATACATGGGAGGCTGCTGGGCCATGTCACGGCTTCTCTGTTACCAGCAGTCCCTAACACTAAGGGGTTCACGTCGGGGCGCAGTGCACCCCAAAAAACGTCCAGCCCAGAACCCCCCCAGGGCATCACACGAAAATGGAAAAAGAGTGACAGTGCAGTGTAAAGTATAGCTGTGTGTGAGTAATCATTAAGTGTGGAATGAGAGGTTAAAATATATGTGAAAAAATACATGAATAATAAACAAACATAAAAGGTGATGTGAAAAGCAACTATGTGTATTAAGTGGTGATGCCCTGAGGAGGCCCAGCCAGACCAGTCCCGGGGGCCCTATGCCCAAACACTCACCCCAAATGTAAAATATACCAATTATAAGGCCTCATGATAAAGGCACATATATAATTTTGGCAAATGTAAGGCCTCATGATAAAGGCACATACATAAAGGCATCCAAATTGAGAGCCAGCTTACCTGGGAGTCACCCCTGGGAACTCCAACTAGCACTACTAGAACCAGCATGCCCTACTAATGCTGGCTCCTTCATGCACCTCATAACAAACAAACAAAAATGGCAGCTGCTCAATCAATCTAGCAGTACTAATCAGGTGCATGAAAGGGAGGGGTCACACTAAGTAGAAAAAGAAGGAGGATTTAACCCCCTATTGTACCTCAGAACACTGAATAATACCTGCAACAATATATGAAGACTGCTGGGCCACGTCATGGCTTCTCTGTTACCAGCAGTCCCTAATACTAAGGGGTTCACGTCGGGACTGCTGGTAACAGAGAAGCCGTGACGTGGCCCAGCAGCCTCCCATGTATTTGCAAATGCATGCAACTAATATCTCTGAATTTCTATGACCATATAGTCTTCATATATTGTTGCAGGTATTATTCAGTGTGCTGAGGTACAATAGGGGGTTAAATCCTCCTTCTTTTTCTACTTAGTGTGACCCCTCCCTTTCATGCACCTGATTAGTACTGCTAGATTGATTGAGCAGCTGCCATTTTTGTTTGTTTACCTCTGAATCAGACCCTGTGTAATCAGCAATGGAGGGATCACTGTGGAATAAGTGAAATAGTGTCACTGCAATATGGAGAGTATTGCTGCACTTTAGATGGCCATTGGTGGGTTGCTTATTCATCGATGGTGACATTGGTGCTTAATATCAATGCCATGAAACCACTGATGTGGGGTACCATCAATGCTTAGCACCCATCAGTGGACTTCCCTGGTGTGGAAAAGAATGCAGATGGAAACCATTCAGAGAAGGGGCGGGGCTTAGAGGGCTGCTGGAGGATGGGCTAAACTCACCAAGGGAAGAAGAAACGTGCTGCATCTAAACCATCGACCATCATTGGCAACCCATCAATGTGTACAGCTCTGCAGCATTTGTAGTGCTAAAAATTGCAACATCCATCCATACAATGGACTTGTGTTTAGCTCTGCAGACTGCATCAACCCCTATATGACTAGCCAGATATCTATATATAGCACTTAGGTGAATGAAGACAGAACACAGTAGCTGAGTTGAACCAATGTTTCATTGTACACCAAACAATTTCATCAGAGTGCACCCTGATGAAAGTGTGTACATTGGCCACTTACAATTCTTTAAGGGCTACAGTATGCTGGATTTGATTGGAAAACTCGGGAATTGTGGATCAGCTCTCGTGATGTGGTTTTGCAATATTAACTATATGACAATGTTAGGCTGGGCCAGAAAAGAGGAAAATCGATGCTCCGCATGAGCTTTTATCTCATCTTTCCCACCAGACACTACCGAAGGAAATTGGGATATGCAGGTTTCCCACCCACCACTGGCTGTGCAGCAATATCTCTGACTAACAACCCAGTTTGTAGTTTGTAGTTCTCTTATAAACAGCCCACCATCCTACATGGGCTGCTCACTGCAATATTGAAGTCATTTATATAGTAATATAATTAAGGATTTATTATGTCCATAAATCTCCATAATTCTGTGTCTAGTGATATAATCCTATATTAATGTGCATTGTTTTATTCAGTTCATTTTAAGTTTATTAGACTTCTGTGTTTCCTATTCACAGTTGACTAGTGTTTATAATTTATTAGGCTAAATAAAATAACTTGATTAAAAGGCTTATAAAAGGCTTAAGCAGAATAACTGAGGTTTCTCTTTTCATCATGTGCCTGAGTATGTCAGCATGTCTATGAATTAAATGTTCTCCTGAACAGGTCGCACTAGAAGCCTCGGGGTAAAGTAGAGGTAAATTTTATTTGCAAAACACATAATTTCATGAAAACCTGGCATCGTGCCTATACAGAAATGAGCAAATCACCTTTCTAGCAGTCATGGGAATCAAACTGTCTTTCTCCTGTATTATTAAAATGCTGTGTCTGCCCTACCCAGAATTAAGTCATGGGAAACGAGAACAAGTTTCAGTAGTTTACTTGCGGTTTACATTTGTGAATAAACCAGAAGTATCAGCCTGGTACAGGTGCAAGAAGACCTGTTTCAATTGAGACAATGACAGAAATTATAAAGGGGAGATAATCTGAAAGGTGCATCGAGATCGACTAAGAAGCAGAACAAAGAAAGTCAACATGTATTTCAGGACGGAAGAGGGTTTTTTATAATGCTAGATGATAAGTAAAGAATAAGCGAGGTGGGAGGTGTTTTTGTATGTTAGAGAGAAATGTTAAGCCGGAGCACTACAATCCTCATCATGTCATGATAACTGAATATGATTGGTGATTGCATTATTTCTTGTGCAATTAGTCAGAACTGACAAATGAGGATATTTCCCGGATCACATCTTGAATACCCAGGACTTTCCATGCAATGTAGGGAAAAATATATTTATGCCTGGGCCAGGAAGAATAAAGATATGCCATTGCTATTTGCTTTTCCTTTATTCATCAGAATTACAGTCATCAGACCTATGCTCATGTAACCTTAGGGAGCAACTCTAAAACCTTGTGGAGGGAGGGGAACATTTATTAATCATTTGCAGCCAGGAGCTTGCAGATATTAAACATGGGGCGAGAAGTGCAGAGTTGCAAGGCAAAGAGAACCATAGGTGAGCGTATGTAGAGGCAGGAAAAATATCCATAACAGTAAAAGCATTAGGCACAACCTCTGTCTAACATGGAAGTTGAACAGGTGCCCCCTGACTAGGGTGTAAGCCTGACGTATCCTCACCTTTAACAATGTTATTTTGCAGGAAAATTGAAAACAGCCATAAAGGGTAAATATTCCCTGAATGTAACAAGGAGGGACTGCAGCAGTTATCTCCGATATCTGCCACTTCTCGCCACAAAAGCAGACCCCATAGGTTTCCATAATAGACACCGCAGACCCCCAAAGCAGTGTCGGAGCAGGGCAATTTTATACAATGTACCAGCACCGTCCAAGAACACGTGATATTAAAACATAATTTTAAAGGGGCGGGGCCGCCAGCACCTGGAAGTGCAGCACTGCCCGGAGCTGCTGCACAGGATGCAGGGTGTGTGCCCGAATTCTCAGAGCAGCTCTGCAGCAGTGCTACAGACTAAATGCAGGTGCCATAGGGTAGCAATGGTGCCTTCCCCTGGGCCCTGCGTCCTGGGCGACAGCACCACTAGTACACACCTAGTACACACCTGAGCTAGTTGTGGCCTTGCCCCAAAGTTCCACCATGGGATATAAGGGTTTCAGAGAGACAATAATACTTAATGGAAGGAAAAAACATGTTGTCGGTCCTTACTTTTTATATACAAAGTAAAATTTGTGACATTTGACACTAATCATTCGGCATCTGCGTGTGTACAGTCTGCAACTACAACAAGAGGAAGATCTTGATGACTCATCACTAAATACCAGACTGGAGATTCTATGCCTTGCCATGCCATGACTGTCGGCCAGGTTGCAGAGCCTGCTTTAGAAAGTCGTTGCTTGTTTTTTGTGAATGTTTTGTCACGGATAAGGGGTTAATAAATGGTGTTTAAAGTAGAGATGAGCGGTTCAGATTTACTCAGTTGTGTTTGGATCTCAAAACTGCATTTTATTGGCTATCCGGCTCTCATGTGTTTTGGATAGCCAATAAGATAAATCCAAACACTAGAACCAAGTAAATCCAAACTGCTCATCACTAGTTTAAATAGGCATCAAGAAGATATTACAGAAAGCAGCTTTTTTAGTTTAGGTATGACATGGACAAAAAGGTGTTCTTCTGTAATGCTGGCCACCCTTTCAACCATCCAACCAGTTGGCTGGTTGAAATGATAATCTGGTAATGTGTGGGAGCAAATGACAATTGACCATTTGTTCCCAAACGGGTGGTTCTACACACTGCAAGGTGCTTGCCCAGAGCGTCCATTAGCACTAAACCAGCACAACTGGGAGCAGAGTACCATTCCCGACACCCTGCTAGCCAGATGTAGGGGCCATTGGGCAGCAATGGTGTTGCATCCAGGGCCCTGCACCCTGGGTTATGGAAATGCTTGCACACCCTTCCCTACAGCCCTGCTCCCAAGCACTTTAAAATAGATGAAAACATTCGTTCAGACAAATTTGTCTCAATCGAAGTGCTGATTTGGGCATACATGCCTTCACAATCTTACTTGCAATCCACAAACCATCTGTCTGAAATATCTGCATAAAAGATTGTGACTCCGTACACTCTACAGATTTCTGGTTAAGCAGCTGAAGGAGCATTGATAGAAGCATTGGACAGAATGGTCGTGCGTACACACCTAGCATTTTGTCTGATATTGTACCATTGAATCTAATGAATATTAAACTGCACATAAAACCTGATCTTCAGATGCAACCAGTTTTCTTCAGATAAAACATGATCAAAGGTGTGTACACACTCTAAAGATATAACATGAACGGGAGAGGAATCGAAAGAACTGCTCAACGTTTGTATCCATTGAGTGTGTACCTACCTATGAGCTGGCCATAAACTATCCAACTTTTCATAAAACTAACAAACTGAATGACTATCTGACCAATTGAATGATCATGAAGTGAGTCTCCATACACTATCCAACTTTTCATCAGACCAAGCAACTGAAAACTTTTCTATCCAACTGAGGGAGTTTTCGGGTGTCACAGAATTACGACAATATTTGCCTACTTCTGCGTATTAAAAAATAACTGAAAATAAATAATGAAAAAAAAAATATCAGGGGAAAACTAATGTTGAAATTAATGTTTCCAATAATTTCAGGGTAACCAGCAGTGGGTGAAACCATAGATCTGGTACCCGCAGTGTGGGTCCCTCCAAACGACGTGATATACACAATGGAAGCCTATGGGCTTCTTACTCGGAAGAAATACATGGCATGCTAATGCATTGTTGTGCGATAGCACTGCCTACGCAATTTGCATATACATTGTGCGAGCGATCACATCTGGCCAGCGGCTCTGAATCAGGCCCTTAATACGACTTTAAGGGCCTTTCAGTGTTTTTTTTTTATTTCTTTTTTACAAAAACTGCTCCAAAAACCCTTTGATACATTTATGTGATACTAAAATAATGTGAAAAGGGTATAAAAACATCCATTTTCACATTATTTTAGGAAAAATAATATTGATAAATAAGCCCATTAGTCTTAATGTTACAGAGTATTCGTGGAGCAGTAACCAGTTCTTTTGTTATTTAATGACATTACACTATTGTGTATTCTCAAAGGAGGAAACATTCTATATACAGGGCGAATATGCATGTCTTATTGTTGGCATAGGCTTATTTGTTGTCTTTGGCCACCAGGGTAATTTCTATTAGAGTTGGAAGTGAGAGAGCATTGATGAATTATTTGTTTGTATAAAGCACTGCAGAGGCACATATCAGCCTCTGTGCCCAGAATAATGTTTGCATACAGAGATTTGGTGGCAATGCCTAGTTAAACAAAAAAAAAAAAAGGGGAGCAGCTGATCCTGCTATTATAACATACTGCATTCATCACACAATGCACAGCAAAAAGAATATTATATTTTTATTATTATTTTTTTTTTTTTACCATGTCATGCTACCCTTATATAACACCTATTCATGCTGTAAATGTACATTTAGAATTCCGTTAGCGAGCTGATACTTTGCTAGAATTGCCCAGATATGTTTTTATGTAATTGGCTAAACAAATGCAAAAATCCATATTGTGCCACAATCCCCTGCAGCATAGTAATTATTAGAGATGTGCGCAGACCCCCCATGTTTTGGTTTTGGCAAAACCACCCTCAAATGTCATGGTTCGAGTTCAGGGCATTATTCAGGTTGGAACGCATGGCTGCGTTTACACGCACCTGCTAGGTGTGAAAATATGCTAATGAATGCAATTGCACGGCAACTACAGCACTACACCAAGACACCATCACTGTCAGGGCCTCCATCAGGGGGGACCGCCGGACCTCGCGTCTCGTGCACGGAGGGAGAGGGGAGAGAGGGGGGCCCGGGGTGCAGCGCCGCTGCAGCAGCAGCAGGTGATGGCAGGGAGGCAGATACAAGCAGGGCGGTCGCAAGCCAGCCTGAGATTGCGTGATGGCAGCCAATCAGGAGCGGCCGTAGCTGGCCCGGCGCAATAAGCGACAATATTTGAAATGCCGTCAGGCTCAGCAAATGTCAGCATCCTATTCTATCAATTCTCTCCCTGCCATCCTGGCTGCTGCTGCAGCACCACTGCCACCCGGGGCCCCATCTCTCTCAAAAGCAGTCAGTGCAGATTCTACCTGGCTGGCTGCACCAGCGCAGCCAGCTGAACACACCACTAACCAGGTACTCCCTGACCTTCACATGTGCTACCCCCCTAGTTCAGCCAGCCTTCCCTGTCCACCCCTCTGTTCCAGACAGCCTTCAATGCCCTATGCCTCCCCCCTGTGTCCAGTCAGCCTTCTCTGCACTTCCCCCCCCTGTTACAGCCTTCTCTGCCCTGTACCTCCCACCATTGTTCAGCCAGCCTTCCCTGTCTCCCCCCAGTCCAGCCAGCCTTACCTGCCCCCCCAGTCCTGCCAGCCTTCCCTGCCCAGGCTACCCCCCCAGTCAAGCCAGCCATATCTACCCTGTGCCACCCCCCTAGCTCAGCCAGCCTTTCCTGTCCCTCCCTAGTCCCGCCAGCCTTCCCTGCCCTGTTCCCCCCTAGTCCAGCCATCCTTCCCTGTCCCCGTCCCCCCCTCTCCTTTGTCCAGCCAGCCTTTCCCTGCCCTGTGACCTACACTTCTACACAGGGGCATTTCTAGAGAGGAGGGGGCCCGTGTGCAGTCTCCGACATGGGCCCCCTCCTCTCCACCCGGCGGCCGGCAGCGCACTGACCTGTGCGTGGCCAGCACCGGAGTTATAGACTCTGGGCACTAGAGTGTGCCCAGAGTCTATAATGAATGCACAGGTCATCGGGAAAATGGCCACGCCGGCCATTTTCCCTGTACTGCACATGCGCAAATGACAGGAAAATGGCCGCCGCAGCCACTTTCCAGTCAATTTAAAGCGCCGGACCCCTACGCTGACGTGGGACTCCGGAGAGGTAAGTAATATTATGGGTGCAGGGTGTGCGGTGTGGGGCCCCCCTGGACCCAGGGGCCCATGTTCCCCGCACACCCTGCACCCATTATAGATATGCCCCTGCTTCTACACTTCTACACTTTCCCTTCCTTCTGGCTTTGTATGTGGATCCGACTTTTTCAGTGTATCAGTGTATTATTATCTGGGTTTGTTATAGACATATATATTGGGACATTAACAGAATTTTCAGATTTTGGCCTCTATTCACCACCACAATGGTTTTGAAATGAAACAAACAAGATGTGCTTTAACTGCAGACTTTCAGATTTAATTTGAGGGTAATTACATCCAAATCAGATGAACGGTGTAGGAATTACAACAGTTTCAATATGTGCCTCCCACTTTTTAAGGGGCCAAAAGTAATGGGACTATCAACTCAAAAGCTATTTCATGGACAGGTGTGGGCTATTCCCTCATTATTTCATTATCAGTTAAGCAGGTAAAAGGTCTGGAGTTGATTCTAGGTGTGACATTTGCATTTGGAATCAGTTGCTGTCAACTCTCAATATGAGATCTAAAGAGCTGTCACTATCAGTGAAGCAAGCCATCATTAGGCTGAAAAATCAAAACAAACCCATCCGAGAGATAGCAAAAACATTAGGTGTGGCCAAATCAACTGTTTGGAACATTCTTAAAAAGAAAGAATGCACCGGAGAGCTCAGCAACACCAAAAGACCCGGAAGACCACGGAAAACAACTGTGGTGGATGACAAAATAATTATTTCCCTGGTGAAGAAAAACCCCTTCACAACAGTTGGCCAAATCAAGAACACTCTCCAGGAGGTAGATGTATATGTGTCAAAGTCAACAATCAAGAGAAGACTTCACAAGAGTGAATATAGAGGGTTCACCACAAGATGCAAACCATTGGTGAGCCACAAAAACAGGAAGACCAGATTAGAGTTTGCCAAACAACATCTAAAAAAGCCATTACTGTTCTGGAACAACATCCTATGGACAGATGAGACAAAGATCAACTTGTACCAGAGTGATGGGAAGAGAAGAGTATGGAGAAGGAAAGGAACTGCTCATGATCCAAAACATACCACCTCATCATTGAAGCATGGTGGTGGTAGTGTCATGGCGTGGGCATGTATGGCTGCCAATGGAACTGGTTCCCTTGTATTTATTGATGATGTGAATGCTGACAAAAGCAGCAGAATGAATTCTGAAGTGTTTCGGGCAATATTATATGCTCAGTCAAATGCTTCAGAACTCATTGGACGGCGCTTCACAATGCAGATGGACAATGACCCGAAGCATACTGCAAATGCAACCAAAGAGTTTTTTAAGGCTAAAAAGTGGAATGTTATGCAATGGCCAAATCAATCCCCTGACCTGAATCCGATTGAGCATGCATTTCACTTGATGAAGACAAAACTGAAGGGAAAATGCCCCAAGAACAAGCAGGAACTGAAGACATTTGCAGTAGAGGCCTGGCAGAGCATCACCAAGGATGAAACCCAGCGTCTGGTGATGTTTATGCATTCCAGACTTCAGGCTGTAATTGCCTGCAAAGGATTTGCAACAAAGTATTAAAAAGTGAAAGTTAGATTTAGGATTGTTTAGTTTGTCCCATTACTTGTGGCCCCTTAAAAAGTGGGAGGCACATATAGAAACCGTTGTAATTCCTACACCGTTCACCTGATTTGGATGCAATTACCCTCAAATTAAATCTGAAAGTCTGCAGTTAAATCACATCTTGTTTGTTTCATTTCAAAGCCATTGTGGTGGTGAATAGAGGCCAAAATATGAAAATTCTGTCAATGTCCCAATATTTATGGACCTGACTGTATATATATATATATATATATATATATATATATATATATTGGTAAACGTATTGAGAGGTATAGAACAATGGGTTGACTATAGAGCGACTGGTTTATAAACGTGTGTAAATCATATAATTATTCAGACCAATTCTGTGATTAAGAATAAATGAAAAAGTGCCAGTGCGAATAAATAAATAATTTAACAATTTAATTAATACAAAATATACAATGAAGATAAAAACATACAGCATACACATAAAACCCTTTCTTTCTAGAAGGGTAAAATCAGAGAAAGTCTAAAATACTATGCACTTTAAAAATAGAAAAGTCTTTTGTATGGTTAAAACAAAAGGCTTATCTGAGCAAGGTGGATAGAGATTAGCATATTCATAGGTTCATAAGGCAAGGCAAGCTCTCTCCCAACGCGTTTCGTCCTGGGGACTTCATCAAGGGGATACTAGTGTGTTGGGTCATAATCTTATTTATACCCCCATATGGGTTCATCAGAGGTTATGAGGCCGCATCACTTCCTGTTTGTCTAACATTGTTCTCTTACCCAAACCCACTTTAACATAGTATGAGCGCAATATCAGTATATTATTGGGGTAAACTATTAAGTGAGAACTAAGTTTTAAACTATCAAAGGATCAGCAATAGTGAAAACAATCCGTTGTGTGAGGGCAGCTTTCACTTTGCCACTTAGGACTTCCGCCCTTAGTACTTTCATCACATCCTGTGCGTTGCCGCTTCTTCCCGCGGTCGGGATAGGCCGGGTACGTCACTTCCGCCCTCGTGGTTGCATTTCTCCCGATCACGTGGGCCCACTATCATCCGTCACTTCCGACCTTCTCCTTTGGTCCATGCGAGGGATGTATGATGACTTCCGCCCGCCGCATCAGCGTTGTTCGTTTCCATGTGAACTTGGATAACGTTATCCAGCTCCCTTAGTTCTCCTGGCATGAAGCGCCCTAGTGTTCATATCGGACTCAACTTCCGCCCACACTTTAGTATGTAGATATAAACTAAATGCTGCGATCTATGACTTAAAACAAAAACGTTCATTAGATGCCATATTAAATATCTTGCAAGCAAATATTCAGGACCACACATTATTAGGTTATTGTTCAATTTATAGTTCAAACCATATTTTTGTATAGTCATTAATTATATTGGCCCAAACATAAAGCAACACATATCCAATTCTAATTTAGTTAAAGAATGGCAGTTCTTTTCTTTAGGGAAAATCAAGAAATATATATTATTATAAATATATATTAGGGGTGTGCACCTGCCATTTTGAGTGTTTTGGTTTTGGATCTGGATCTTTCTTCGTGTTTTGGATCTGGATTGGTTTTGCCAAAACCACCCTTCCGTGTTTTGGGTTCTGGGTTTTGTGTTTTGGATCTGTATTTTTTTTTTAAAAAGCATAACACGTGACCCATCTAGGAGTGATACTGCAGTGGCAGACAGGATGGCAGTTTGAAAAACTAGGCCCCAAACTGTACATAATGCAAAGAAAAAAAAGAGGTGCAAGATGGAATTGTCCTTGGGCCCTCCCACCCACCCTTATGTTGTATAAACAGGACATGCACACTTTAACAAAGCAATCATTTCAGTGCCAGGGTCTGCCACACAACTGTGGCTGAAATTATTGGTTCGTTTGGGCCCCCACAAAACAAGCTGGCAATTAATCTGTCCCTGCACAAACTGGCTCTACGGAGGCAAGATGTCATCCTCATCCTCCTCATCCACCGATTCCTCACCCTCTTCAGTGTTGTGTACATCCTCATCCTCACAGAGTATTAACTCGTCCCTGCTGGAATTCACCACCACAGGTCCCTCTGTACGTTCTGGAGGCTGGTCTCCCTGGAAGAGTTGATAATTAATTTTTATGAACATCATCTTCTCCACATTTTGTGGAAGCAACCTCCTACGCCTTTTGCTGACAAGGTTCCCGGCTGCACTAAACACTCTTTCGGAGTACACACTGGAGGGGGGGCAACTCAGGTAAAATAGAGCCAGTTTGTACAGGGGCCTCCAAATTGCCTCTTTTTCCTGCCAGTACAGGTTCTAACTGTCTGACATGCCTACTTGGATGCTGTCACTGATGTAATCCTCCACCATTCTGTCAATGGTGACAGTATCATATGTAGTGACAGTAGACATGTCAGAAATTGTTGCCAGGTCCTTCAGTCCGGACCAGATGTCCAAACGTGGTCCTGCCTGCCCTGCATCACCGCCAGTGGGTTGCTTAGGATACGTTTTTTCCTGGCAGCCCCAGTTGCGGGAGAAAATGAAGAAGGAGTTGTTGACGTGTCACGTTCCGCTTCAGTTGACAGTGTTTTCACCAGCAGGTCTTTGCACCTCTGCAGGCTTGTGTCGGCCGGAAAGAGAGATACCACATAGGCTTTAAACCTAGGATCGAGCACAGTGGCCAAAATGTAGGGGTCTGATTTCAACAGATTGACCACCCTGGAATCCTGGCAAAGCGAATGGAAGGGCTTCATCCACAAGTCCCACATGCCGAGCGGAATCGCTCCATCTTAGCTCCTCCTTCACTTTCTCCAGCTGCTTCTGCAAAAGCCTGATGAGGGGAATGACCTGACTCAAGCTGGCAGTGTCTGAACTGACTTCACGTGTGGCAAGTTCGAAGGGCTGTAGAACCTTGCACAACACGGAAATCATTCTCCACTGCGCTTGAGTCAGGTGCATACCCTCTCCTTTGTCTATGTCATAGGTGGATGTATTGGCTTGAATGGCTTTTTGCTGCTCCTCCATCCTCTGAAGCATATAGAGGGTTGAGTTCCACCGCATCACAACCTCTTGCTTCAGGTGATGGCGGGGCAGGTTCAAGAGTGTTTGCTGACACTCCAGTCTTCGGCACACAGTCGCTGAATGGTGAAACTGGCCAGAAATTTTTTGGGCCACCCAAAGCGTCTCCTGCACGCCCCTGTCGCTTTTCAGAAAATTCTGCACCACCAAGTTTATTGTGTGAGCAAAACATGGGACGTGCTGGAATTTGTCCAGATGTAATGCCCGCACAATATTGGTGGCGTTGTCAGATATCACAAATCCCCAGGAGAGTCTAAGTGGGGTAAGCCACTGGGCGATGATTTCCCTCAGTTTCTCTAAGAGGTTGTCGGTGGTGTGCCTCTTACTGAAACTGGTGATACACAGCGTAGTCTGCCTTGGAACGAGCTGGCGTTTTTATGTGGTTAATGTCCCTACCCCTACTTATTTCTCCTTTACATATGGTACATATGGCAACACAGTTGTTGTCCAGATTTGGATAGAAATATTGCCAGACCAACGAGGTGGAATGTTTGGTCTTCTGCCCAGGCATGACCGTGATGGGCTTTTTCATCCAACGGACAACAACTGTCTCCCCCAGAGCCTGATTTAAACAAACCACATCACCATCAGAATCCTCCTCGCCAACTTCCTCCTCAGCGCCAGCTACACCAGTATCCTCATTCTGTTGTACTTCAACAGTGACATCTTCAATTTGCATATCAGCAGGTGGACTGTGGGTGCTCCTTTCAGCACTTGCAGGGGGCGTGCAAATGGTGGAAAGAGCCACCTCTTCCCGTCCAGTGCTGGGAAGGTCAGGCATAGCAACCGCCACCACACTTGGACTCTCCTTGGGGATTTGTGATATCTGCTTAGAACGCACAGTTCTTCGCTGTGCTTTTGCCAGCTTAACTCGTTTGATTTTTTTAGCGGGAGGAGGGCTTCCATCGTCATGTGAAGCTGAACCACTAGTCATGAACATAGGGAAAGACCTTAGCCATTCCTTGCCACTCCGTGTCGTAAATGGCATATTGGCAAGTTTACGTTTCTCTTCAGATGATTTAAATGTTTTTTTCAAGGTCATTTTCCTGAACTTTGTCATTTGGGATTGTATGTGCCCTCTACTATGACATTGGGCATCGGCCTTGGCAGACGACGTTGATGGCATGTTATCGTCTATGTCATGACTAGTGGCAGCAGCTTCAGCACTAGGAGGAAGTGGTTCTTGATCTTTCCCTATTTTATTTTTATCGGAGAAAGTTTGGTCCTCCATTTAAGTTATATTGATATATACGTGCGGCTAAGGCGCACACAAACACAGAGAATAATTTTTTATTTTTGTTGGAGACTAGGGCACTTTGTGGGTTACACCCCGCTTTAAGAAATGAGCCAGCCGGCCCTTTAATTATGGGACACAGGCGCACGCTTGGCGCTGCTCCTCTGTTGATGCACGTGCAGCCACAGTGCACACAATTCACAAACACAGAAAATATTTTTTTATTTTGTTTGGAGTGCCCTTTGGGGGTTACAGCACCCTTTAACGGTCAAGCCACCCGGCCCTTTACCTATGACACAGGCGCACGCTTGGCAACACTTTGTTGATGCACGTACGGCTACTGCGCACACAATTCACAAACACAAAAAAATATATTTTTTTATTTTGTTTGGAGTGCCTTTTGGGGGTTACAGCACCCTTTAGCGGTCAATCCAACCGGCCATTTATTTATGGGACACAGGCGCATGCTTGGCACTACTTGTTGATGCACGTGTTGCTACTGCGCAAACAATTCACAAACACAGAAAAAATATTTTTATTTTGTTTGGAGTGCCCTTTGGGGGTTACAGCACCCTTTAATGCACAAGCCAGCCGGCCCTTTACTTATGACACAGGCGCATGCTTGGCACTACTTTGTTGATGCATTTGCGGCTACTGCGCACACAATTCACAAACACAGAAAATATTTTTTTATTTTGTTTGGTGTGTGCTTTGGGGGTTACAGCACCCTTTAACAGTCAAGTCAGCCGGCCCTTTACTTATGACACAGGCGCACGCTTGGCACTACTTTGTTGATGCACGTGCGGCTACTGCGCACACAATTCACAAACACAGAAAATATTTTTTTATTTTGTTTGGAGTGTATTTTGGGGGTTACAGCACCCTTTAATGGTCAAGCCAGCCGGCCCTTTACTTATGACACAGGTGCACGCTTGGCACTACTTTGTTGATGCACGTGCGGCTACTGCGCACACAATTCACAAACACAGAAAATATTTTTTTATTTTGTTTGGAGTGTAGTTTGGGGGTTACAGCACCCTTTAACAGAGAAGCCAGCCGGCCCTTTATTTATGGGACACAGGCACACGCTTGGCGCTGCTCCCTTGTTGATGCACGTGCAGCCACAGTGCACACAATTCACAAACACAGAAAATATATATTTTTTTTGTTTGGAGTGTAGTTAGGGGGTTACAGCACCCTTTAACGGACATGCCAGCTGGCCCTTTACGTATGGGACACAGGCGCACGCTTGGCGCTGCTCCTTCGTTGATGCACATGCAGCCACAGTGCACACAATTCACAAACACAGAAAATATTTTTTTATTTTGTTTGGAGTGCCCTTTGGGGGTTACAGCACCCTTTAACAGACAAGCCAGTCGGCCCTTTATTTATGGGACACAGGCGCACGCTTGGTACTACTTTGTTGATGCACGTGCGGCTACTGCGCACACAATTCACAAACACAGAAAAAATATATATTTTTTTTGCACTAGGGGGGAGCACCCCTGATGGACAGAGCACCTCCTGGGCAACACTACAGCACTCCTTTAGGACTGGGACACTGCACAGGACTTTGGAGTGGACACAGCCCCTATGAACAAGTGACTGCACTACACAGCCCAGCCAGCCCTAACTCCCACCCTCCCACTTCACTGTCCACAGCTGAGTGAGAAAATGGCGCCGGCGTGGAACCTTATATAGGATCCAAAACCCGCGAGACCCGGAAGGCGGGATGATGATGTTTTGTCTCGATTTCAGATCCGAGTCAGGCGGGAAAAGACGAGCCTGACTCGGATCGGCCTCGGATTGGTGGGGCTCGGGGGGGTTCGGATTTCAGAAATCCAAACCCGCTCACCCCTAATATATATATATATATATATATATATATATATATATATATATATATATAAAAATTAGGGGTGTGCACCGGCCACTTTTCGTGTTTTGGTTTTGGATCTGGATCTCTCTTCGTGTTTTGAATCTGGATTGGTTTTGCCAAAACCACCCTTCCGTGTTTTGGGTTCTGGGTTTTGTGTTTTGGATCTGGATTTTTTTGAAAAATAGCATAAAAACAGCTAAAATCACAGAATTTGTTGGTTTTTCAGCTCCTATGCTATTATTAACCTCAGTAACAATTTCCACTCATTTCCAGTCTATTCTGAACACCTCACACCTCACAATAGTGTTTTTATGTCCAAAAGGTTGCACCGAGGTAGCTGGATGATTATGGTATGCGACATGAGTGGGCAGCACAAACACGTGGCCCATCTAGGAGTGACACTGCAGTGGCAGACAGGATGGCAGTTTGAAAAACTAGGCCCCAAACATTACATAATGCAAAGAAAAAAAGAGGTGCAAGATGGAATTGTCCTTGGGCCCTCCCACCCACCCTTATGTTGTATAAACAGGACATGCACACTTTAACAAACCAATCATTTCAGCGCCAGGGTCTGCCACATGACTGTGGCTGAAATGATTGGTTCGTTTGGGCCCCCACAAAACAAGCTGGCAATTAATCTGTCCCCGCACAAATTGGCTCTACAGAGGCAAGATGTCATCCTCATCCTCCTCATCCACCGATTCCTCACCCTCTTCAGTGTTGTGTACATCCTCATCCTCACAGAGTATTAATTCGTCCCCGCTGGAATCCACCACCACAGGTCCCTCTGTACGTTCTGGAGGCTGGTCTCCCTGGAAAAGTTGATCATTCATTTTATGAACATCATCTTCTCCACATTTTGTGGAAGCAACTTCCTACGCCTTTCGCTGACAAGGTTCCCGGCTGAACTAAACACTCTTTCGGAGTACACACTGGAGGGGAGGCAACTCAGGTGAAATAGAACCAGTTTGTTCAGGGGCCTCCAAATTGCCTCTTTTTCCTGCTAGTACAGGTTCTAACTGTCTGACATGCCTACTTGGATGCTGTCACCGATGTAATCCTTTAACAGACAGATGCACGCTTGTCGCTGCTGCTTTGAGGATGCAGGTGTGGCTATAGCCCACACAATTCACAAAGACAGAAAAAAAAAGAAAAATTTTTTTTTTTAGTGGAGCGCACTATGAGGGTTACACCACCCTTTAACAGACAGACGCACACTTGTCGCTGCTGCTTTGAGGATGCAAGTGCGGCTACAGCCCACACAATTCACAAAGACAGAGAAAAAAAGAAGAATCTTATTTTTTGTGGTGCGCACTTTGAGGGTTACACCACCCTTTAACAGACAGACGCACGCTTGTCACTGCTGCTTTGAGGATGCAAGTGCGGCTATAGCCCTCACAATTCACAAAGACAGAAAAAAAAAGAATTTAGTATTTTTTGTGGAGCGCACTTTGAGGGTTACACCACCCTTTAACAGACAGACGCACCCTTGTCGCTGCTGCTTTGAGGATGCAGGTGCGGCTATAGACCACACAATTCACAAAGACAGAAAAAAAAAGAATTTAGTATTTTTTGTGGAGCGCACTTTGAGGGTTACACCGCTCTTTAACAGACAGATGCATGCTTGTCGCTGCTGCTTTGAGGATGCAAGTTTTTTATTTTTTTTGGAGTGCACTTTGGGGGTTACAGCACCCTTTAACGGACAAGCTAGCCGGCCCCTTACTTATGACACAGGCGCATGCTTGGCGCTGCTCCTTTGTTGATGCATGTGCAGCCACAGTGCACACAATTCACAGACACAGAAAATAATTCCTCCACCATTCTGTCAATGGTGACAGTATCATATGCAGTGACAGTAGACATGTCAGAAATTGTTGGTATGTCCTTCAGTCCGGACCAGATGTCCAAACCGGCCCTTGACTTATGACACAGGCGCACGCTTGGTGCTGCTGCTATGTTGATGCACGTGCGGCTACTGCGCATACATTTCGCACACAAACACAGAAAAAATGAATTGTTTATTTTTTGTGGAGTGCACTTTGGGGGTTACACCACCCTTTAACAGACTTATGGGACACAGGTGCACGCTTGGCGCTGCTCCTTTGTTGATGCATGTGCAGCCACAGTGCACACAATTCACAAACACAGAAAATATTTTTTTATTTTGTTTGGAGTGCACTTTGGGGGTTACAGCACCCTTTAATGGTCAAGCCAGCTGACCCTTCACTTATTTCACAGGTGCACGCTTGGCGCTACTTTGTTGATGCACATGCGGCTACTGCGCACACAATTCACAAACACAAAAAATATATATATATTTTTTGGAGTGCACTTTGGGGGTTACAGCACCCTTTAACGGACAAGCCAGCCGGCCCTTTACTTATGGGACACAGGCGCACACTTGGCGCTGCTCCTTTGTTCATGCATGTGCAGCCATAGTGCACACAATTCACAAACACAGAAAATATTTTTTTATTTTGTTTGGAGTGCACTTTGGGGGTTACAGCACCCTTTAACGGTCAAGCCAGCTGGCCCTTTACTTATGACACAGGCGCACGCTTGGCTCTACTTTGTTGATGCACGTGCGGCTACTGCGCACACAATTCACAAACACAAAAAAATATATTTTTTTATTTTTTTTGGAGTGCACTTTGGGGGTTACAGCACCCTTTAACGGACAAGCCAGCCGGCCCTTTACTTATGGGACACAGGTACACACTTGGCGCTGCTCCTTTGTTGATGCACGTGCAGCCACAGTGCACACAATTCACAAACACAGAAAAAATGTTTTATTTTGTTTGGAGTGCACTTTGGGGGTTACAGCACCCTCAAGCCAGCTGGCCCTTTACTTATGACACAGGCGCACGCTTGGCACTACGTTGCTGATGCACGTGTGTCTACTGCGCACACAATTCACAAACACAGAATAAATATATTTTTGTTTGCACTTGGGGGGAGCACCCCTGATGGACAGGGCACCCCCTGGACAACACTACAGCACTCCTTTAGGACTGGGACACTGCACAGGACTTTGGAGTGGACAACTGACTGTGCAACACAGCCCAGCCAGCCCCTATGGACTTTGGAGGAGTGGACACAGCCCCTATGGACAACAGCAGCACAACACAACACAGCCAGCCACTATGGACTTTGGAGGAGTGGACACAGCCCCTATGGACAACAGTAGCACAGCACAACACAGCCAGCCCCTATGGACTTTGGAGGAGTGGACACAGCCCCTATGGACAACAGCAGCACAGTGCAGCACAGCACAACTCTACACTGCACTACACTACACTACACTACACAGCCCAACCAGCCCTAACTCCCACCCTCCCTCTTCACTGTCCACAGCCGAGTATAGAATCCAAATCCCCCGAAAGACCCAGAAGGCGGGATGATGACGTTTTGCCTAGATTTCAGATCCGAGTCAGGCGGGAAAAGTTGAGCCTGACTCGGATCGGACTCGGATCGGGGGGCTCGGGGGGGTTCGGATTTCAGAAATCCGAACCCGCTCACCCCTAATATAAATATATATAGAATCAATGTTGATTTCCCTATATATATAATTTGACAGCAGTTTTTAAACTGGTTTACGCACCAATTGATGTCCTACCTCTACTCCATCCATCCCGGGGGTGGGGGGGGCCTGTATCGGCCCCACAATTTCTGATGGCAGCCCTGCCCATGAAATGTATCCGCAAGTTAGAGAAAATATCGGTAACATTGAATAACATCGGAAGCATTTGCACAGTTGTGGTTGACCTGACCCTACCTCACAAACTGCTAAACTTTCTGTCGCCATCTAAACCTCTGCAAGCATATACAATCACAGGGGCTTAATTATGCACGCCCGGGTATGCCTGTGTTCCTTCAGCCACCCCCCTCTTCACCCCCAAATGGTCACTTCATGTCAATCACTATGAGATGGGACTGCATGCTCACTGCGATCGTTTCACGATCGCATCGGCTGGTTCGCACACTCGCACTGCGCAACATACGCATGCGCAGAGTACAAACATTGACCAGCTGCGTGCGAATGCAGCTGTGTGAACCAACCTGAATAATGCCCTCAGTTTAAAATGGATAAAACCAGCTAAAATCATGTAATTTGAATCTGTTTACATTCAATCCAAAACCTGAGATTTGGTTTTCAAATCCAAATTCTGAACTTGCAGCAGACCAGAGCTGGGACTCGGTTCTACTCAGAACCTCAAATGTGAACCGCATATCTTTAATACTAATGTCCATTGCCCAGTCTGCTGCATCTGCATAATATTTATTTACAGTAATTCTCTTGTTATGAAACAGACACCCTTTTGCTAACTTGACTTAACTAGGATCCTGACTTTTTAATGATCTAAAACTGCAGCTGGGGGAGGTATAAAAAAGGTTGGAGTGCTTACACCCAAGCACAAAAGATAAGCGCTCAAGCCTACAAGATAAAGAATACAACAATCAGGGTCATATTTGTTAGAGAGCAATGCTCTCTGGCACTGTCTGCTGTATACATCAGGGCATTAGGACCTGGAGTCACTGGGAGGTTCGACCTCTGACCCGTTGACGTCATGGCGCATGCACAGCCTAACATTTGCCACTGTGTAGAGTGTCACAGCAATGAGCCACTGTGCGGACACACAGGACTTAGATGCCAGGTATAAGACCCTGATTACCTGAAATAACCTCTCTTTGGACTACGGCTGTGTTACCACTGGGTAGCGCTGTTACCAGCGTTGTATTACCACTGTTTCTATTACCAATAAACCCAGTATCTTAGTTAAGGATATCTGCGTGGTCTAACATCATCACATCTGCTGTCACCCTATTGGGGTCACCAACTTATGCTGGCTATTTCATTCAAAAATATAATCTGTACATACTCCCAACACCACTAATGTGTTAAACATACTGCAGTGCCCCAGTTCACATTATACTACACTGGAACACCAGTTCACATACAGTATGCCTCAGTGCCCCCCATGATGGTGATACTGGGTGACTGACAGCAGGCAGATATGGCTGTGAGACTAGTGAGAAACCCTTCTATAGCTCAAGGAGCATGTCTAAATTCAATAGGCTGGAAATATTCTCTGAAAACCAGGGTCTTCTAAATGCAATACAAATAATAGATTCCATTCTCTTTAGAACCGAATATGATACATGACAGCAATCCTTGTTTTCATATAAGGTAAATGTACTAAGCCTTGGATCCTGGCTCTGATTGGGTGCTTTGCACTCCTCTGACAAGTCCTGTGCCTCCTCTTCTTTCTCACTGAGCCTCCTAGTGACGGGAGGGCAATAATGTAGCCTTTTTGAAACTGAGTTTTTGTGACCACTGGTCTAACGGTTGGCTGTATTTCCCCTTCGCGCTAGGGACCTGGAAGTGACGTGGGTGAGGGCGGAAGTGCAGTTCCTGCCCATGACAGCCAGCTAGAGAAGAACTTTGTCCTCACTTACACAAGTTTGTTGTCCCTTCGCGGGCTCGCTGCGCTCGCCGCATGGTTATATTCCCCCTCTATGCCCACTTGGATGGCAGGGAATGACGCTGGACACTGGCTGATGATGCCAGGGTCCTCTCGGTGAAGGGGCTTTAGACATTACCCTGATCTAACTGTCTTCCTAATTCAAATTGCCTGTGCTATATATACTAGCTCTGAGCATTCCTGCAGTTGAGCAATTACACTATGTAACAAATTAATTTTTTTTGTTTGTCCTTGTGTTTGAAGTAGGGATGTGCAGGCTCAGTTTTACTCGATTTATTTGGTTCTTATCGCCACTTTACCGCAAATTCGGATTTATTATATTGGCTATCCAAAACACATGATAGGCGATAGCCAATAAAATGCCGTTTAAAGATCCGAGTAAATCCGAGTAAAACCGAACCCGCTCACCCCTACTTTGAAGTGCTATTTCCTAATTGCCTATGCCCCAAGAGTATTGAAAATGCCAATTATTCCCTACAAACTATACTTTTGAGACTTGGTCAAAGATATTTTGAAAAGTTATTTTTTTCCGGGACATTTCTGATACTTCAGTGCGGTTGACTGGGGGCTGCAGAGCAGTCCAACTCTGCCAGAGGTGAGCCCAATAACACTGACTGTATCTGGCTGAAACCTTGAAATATGACGAGTACGGCTGGGAGGTCATGGAAGACATCAAAATGGTGATATTCCTAATGGGCCTCCAAGGCGGTTTTATCAAGTTTCCCTGCTTCTTTGCCTTTGCGACAGCAGGGACACCTGACAGAGGGCCTCATTTACTAACGAGTTTTATCACCAAAATGAGTAATAAATGTCACTGTGTATGATAAATGGTGCTCCAGCCAATCAGCTCCCAACTCTCAACTGTTACTCATTTTGGTGATAAAACTTGTTAGTAAATGGGGGCCGGAGTTCTTTATGGGGATGAATAATGTGAAGTGGGAGCCACTGGTGGACTCCAGGAAGGTGCTGATGCCTCCACTACACATAAAGTTGGGCTTTATGAAGCAATTTGTTAGAGCTCTACATAAGGATTCAACAGCCTTCAAGTACCTTCAAGACTTGTTCCCTAAGTTGTCTGAGGCAAAGGTCAAAGCCAGAGTTTTTCTGGAACCACTGATTAGGAAGATCCTGTAGTGCAAAAAATTCCCAAAGATGCTCACAGAGAAAGAGAATGCTGCTTGGACCAGCTTTAACGCATTGGTTTGGATTGGGCAATCACAAGGACGAAAACTACATGGGAGTTGGTTGAAACTTTGGTGAAGAACTTCGCACAATGGGGTGCAGGATGTCCTCCAAAGTCTATATTCTTGATGCTCATCTTGAGAAATTCAAGGAGAATACAGGAGCGTACTTGGAGAAGCAAGGTGAGCGCGTCCACAAGCATATACTGGAGATTGAATACCGCTACCATGGACAGTATAATGAGAACATGATGTACTGTTTAATTGTAAATCTTGAAAAGCTGCTCACTTCTATTGTGGTCATGTTTGTACAACTTTATAGGTTCATTTACAAATATATACGTTGACTTTTTTTCTCACATTGTGTAAAAGAAAATGCAAATTCACCCTTTTCTTATCTGAAATAGGTAAATTTCAAAGTATAAAATGTCCTGGTCACAAAGGCAAAGTTGAAGAGGAATAAATACCATTTTCCATACTTTTGAGACATAAGCAATTAAGAAAAAGCAGTTAATACCCAAGGCCACAGCGCATGCTTCGAGATGGTCTTGTGATGGCAGCCGCAGAGAGAATTTATTTGCAAAGTGAGTGACAGGTAGAGACCATTTGGGGGAGGTAATGGGGGAGTGGCAGTTCAAATGCGGGTGTGTTGCGTGCCACAGATTGCGATTGTGATCCCATTTGCAATCAAAATGGCTCTGGCGTCTCCATTCAGACGACCATTCTGCGCGGCCATAGGGTTACTCAGGCCCATTATAGATCTAGATCTGCGGCCAATGCTGTGTCTTTGTACACAGTCACTTGGATTTGCAAAGCTGCTGGTGGCCATCTTAATACAAATCCCGGTGGTAGCGACATTTGCATATTTTCACACTGCTGCTGCGTATAAATTTTCAGCAGCGGGCAGCGGCATTAGTGTCCATCTCTTAATCAGGCCCAGAGTATTAGGTCTCATTTACTCCAGCTTTTCAGTGTACCATACCTATGGCTTGTTTCTCATTCCATAACCTCGGCTTATGACCTTGACCTGGGATTGTCCTGCCGCCTGCTCTGTATACCAATGCTGTACTTTATCTGCCTGTCTGTTACTGAATCAGATTCACTGACACTTCCTATTAGCTTTTATTTGTCAGTATGTAGTCTTTGTCAGTGGGTGTGTCAGTATGTAGTCTTTGTCAGTGTGTGTGTCAGTATGTAGTCTTTGTCAGTGTGTGTGTGTGTCAGTATGTAGTCTTTGTCAGTGTGTGTGTGTCAGTAAGTAGTCTTTGTCAGTGTGTGTGTGTCAGTATGTAGTCTTTGTCAGTGTGTGTGTGTGTCATTATGTAGTCTTTGTCAGTGTGTGTGTGTGTCAGTAAGTAGTCTTTGTCAGTGTGTGTGTGTCAGTAAGTAGTCTTTGTCAGTGTGTGTGTGTCAGTATGTAGTCTTTGTCAGTGTGTGTGTGTCAGTATGTAGTCTTTGTCAGTGTGTGTGTGTGTGTGTGTGTGTGTGTGTGTGTGTGTGTGTGTGTGTGTCAGTAAGTAGTCTTTGTCAGTGTGTGTGTGTGTCAGTATGTAGTCTTTGTCAGTGTGTGTGTGTCAGTATGTAGTCTTTGTCAGTGTGTGTGTCAGTTTGTAGACTTTGTCAATGTGTGTGTCAGTAAGTAGTCTTTGTCAGTGTGTGTGTCAGTATGTAGTCTTTGTCAGTGTGTGTGTCAGTATGTAGTCTTTGTCAGTGTGTGTGTCAGTAAGTAGTCTTTGTCAGTGTGTGTGCATGTCTGCAATGCTGAACGGTCTATAAAAAAAAATATATATATATATATCTGTGTGTGTATGTGTGTGTACTGTATGTGTGTGTATGTATATATATACATGTTTTATATACGTGTTTTACGTCTTTTATCCTTCATGTAGGAGGATATTATTGTTGTGTCTGATTAAAAATAATTTATGCTTTTTAAAAAATTAATTTTTCTCACTTTTATTAAGTCACATTTTACTTTATGTATTATTGTCACTAATTACCTATGGATTCCCAATAGGATCTTTTTGCTTTGGCACTTTAGTTGTACTGATTGTTTCTAAAGATCACACACTAACAAGTTTATATATATTGGATGATGATGGTAGTTTAAATACTGCCACCCTTGTATTAGCATTGTATTGCACAAAATCACAGGTTTGGTATTAGTTTTATTTATTTATTTTTTAATAAGTTATATAAGCACAATAGGCGCTCCATGCCAGCTCTGGTATTTTTTTATTTTTTTTTAATATATATATATATATATATATATATATATACACACACAGCAGATAGGCGGCACTCCAAACAAAAATAAAAAGCAACACAGGAATGTGATCCGTATCTGTTTATACTTATGATGTTCTTGTGAAGGCCAGGAATAAAGCCCTGGCAATACCTAGGTCGAAACTTCTAGAACCGAGAGGGTCCAAGGGTAATCTGGGACACAAGTTACCTTGGGTCAATCATTTCCATCCATATAGTGATCAGATTAGGACCTCGGCTCGCTCTTTGTGGCCTGTGGTGGGCACTGATGCTGATTTAAATTTGCATAATACTAAGATTATGCCATCTTATACACGAGGACGCAATTTGTATAATTGGTTGGTCAAGTCTGACATGAGCAAAATTGACAGGGCACATTCTCAGTGTTTTTTGTGTCCTAAATTGGGCTGTTATAAGTGCTTAAATTGTCTGACTTGTCGCTCCCTGATTGTGGGCAATACTTTCAATCACCCTTACAGTGGACGCAAATTCCCAATCCGTCATCGGGTGACGTGTACTACCAATTGTATCATCTATATGATCATTTGTCCTTGTTCTCTTATTTACGTGGGGAAAACTGACAGGACTCTTACAGAGAGGATGGCGTTACACCGGTCCGCTATTCGAGCTGCTATAGCATCAGGTAATAGTGACCAACCGGTGGCACGCCATTTTGTCAATTGTGGACATAGTCTTGCTATGTTGCGCTATATGATTATCGACCACATCCCGATATTACACCGTGGTGGGGATCGATCTCGTTTGCTACTTCAGTGTGAGGCACGCTGGATTTTTCGATTGGATGCCCTGGCACCACGAGGACTTAATGAACACCTTGGCTTGCATTGTTTTCTTTAAATTATTGAATTTGTCCATATTGGTTTATTATTATCATTTACACTTTCTGGTGTTATGATCTTATATGTGCATTCTTTTTAGTCCAATACTCCTCTTTAAATACTTATTTGGTGTTTCCACTTATTATTGTGAATAACTAGTTAATGAATAATTATTGTTATATTGACTATAGTAGGTATATATGTTGTTTTTGTAATTGTGTGTCTGCATATTTATGATTTTGTATTTATTGTTGTTGCCATCTTGTGTTTTGATTTTTTACATAGACACCCTGCAGCCAGGTTACCTTGGCAACGGGGACGCGAGTCATGTGGGTGTGTCTGCTGGTCTGACGTGGACGTGGTTGTTACCCGCGCCCACATGATGACCGGCGGATTGACGTCATCATGCGGCGACCCGGAACCAGGCGCCTTGGAGGCACGAGTATCACGAGGTGTGTTGTAAGTATAAATGTCTGTACTATATGTATGTTTGTGTAACCTTGATAATGGGGTATTAAAAGGCCCCAAAACGTCGGTGGTGATACGGATCACATTCCTGTGTTTCTTTTTATCCTTGTTTGGAGTGCCGCCTATCTGCTGTATTTGTGATAACAGTTGGTACTGTTAATCTTGGAGGGCACCCACCGCATAAGTATATTATTTGGGAGTGCCACCCTAGGACACTATATATATATATATATATATATATATATACTTGTGTACTTTACGGACTCATTGCCTTATTATAGAGAACTTTCGGTAAAAGTTGTCCCCTCGCGGGCTTGCCACGCTTCGGGCTCGGTGGCTCGCTACGCTCGCCACATGGTTATACTCCCTCTCTGTGCCCACTTGGATGGTAGGGAATGACGCTGGACACTTAATAAGGTAATAAGTCTGTAAAGTACACAAGTACTATATAGATATACAGTATGTATATATATATATATATATATATATATATATATATATAAATCAGTTTGGAAACCCCCCTTACAAAATCCTGCGTTTGCCACTGCAAAACGGTTCTTCCAACTAGAAGGGAAATGTTTGACTTTTCCCACCTAATCATCCCCCCTAGTGTAGACAGCCACTGGCCAGCAGTCTACTTTGCCTACTTTTGTCACTCGCCTTGTAACAGAAGCGGATACCGTGTCTTCAGCACCGGCAGCAGCGGGTCCCAAGTCTTCAGCGCCAGCAGCACTGGGTCCCATGTCTTCAGCGCTGGCTGCTGGAGTGCCCAGGCCTATGTCAGGTAGGGCAGGAGCCAGCTAGAAAATGGCCAATCTGCAGCGGCGGTAGAACCGGGGCTAGCACCCCTCTGGTCAGTGATGGGGTGCTGAGGGCCTTCCACAGCACCTTCAGCAGTATCCCCTGCCTGCACACGATCACCACCTGCCCCTCCTCCAGCGGTGGATCCAGGGGGCAGTACACCCCTCTGGTCAGTGATGGGGTGCCGGGAGTCTTCCGCAGCACCTTCAGTATCCCCAGCCTCCCCCCCTCCCCCGCGATCAAAAATAGCAGCACATTCAAAGTGGCACATTGCCTACATGAAGACATCCTATATACTGGGCATTACTGCTGGGCTGGGGATGTGCTGCTGGGGCTGGAGCTCCTGTGAGGGGGATAGCTGGATTTTAGGGTTGCTGAGAGGTTTCTGATGAGCACCCTGTTATAAGTGTGGGCTAAGTAGCAAAGTGTAGAGCTTAACAGAATATGCTGCGCTATATAAGAAACTGTTAATAAATAAATAAATAAAAGTGCAGGGAGCAGGATGCTGCAGGGAGAGTAGGCTTCTGGCTGCAGAATTATGTCCCTATGAATGCAAGTGCCCCTATTACTGCGCCCACAGGATCCTGCATGTACAACTATAGCATCCATGCTACTGTATATAAAGTAATATGAAGACCAGCAAATGCAGAGCTAGCACTGGAAGGGGCTCTCCTCCACTGCTCTCCTGACAGATAGAAGGGCCCAATTATCAATAATCGCATTTGTAATGCGATCTGGCCATGATATTACCGCCCATGATCGCATTAAAAGATGTGATCATAGCCTTGAAATGTTTCATCCGGCACCCGCAGGCACAGGGTCTTCGTAAGGAGCCCATTCCTGCGATGTGCCCGGAGTACTGCTAGGGATACTGCACATGCACAGTCCCACTGACTGCACAAGCACAGCTGCTATTGCTGGGGAAGGTAAACAGAGAGCAGATTTATAACTATATAGGAAGCAAATGCTTCAGCATTTCCCACTCTGCAGATTTAAATTGTATCTGCCATACCTAAAATATAACATAGTATAGCATGAGTAAAAGCATAATTAATATAAATACCATAGTTTTACTGAAATAAATAAAAAACAAATATTTCTTTATTCAAAATAAGCCACTGTCTGCCTACTTTTGTGACATGTGGAAAGGGGGGCCCTAGACTGCACACCCTGAAAATATACGTAATGGGAGGTGCTACCTGTGGAGACTATTGTTGCAAACATACAAAAAAAGATTTACAGATGCACAACTCCAACATTACTCATTATGTATAATACATTTTGCAATAGCATTTTGCAAATAATAAGAGGTTTTGGCATAATCATGGCCATGGTTATGGGCCCACCCACCGCGCCCAGGTAACCTCTGAGGGTGGGTCCCTAACCTACTGGGGTTGAAATCCAGAGCGCAGGACACCCCCAAACCAGCCCAGCTGAGCCACCCCAGGGCATCACTCCAATAAGGAAAGGTGAAGTGTAAAAAAGTAGGATAGATAAGAGCAGCAGCTGCTGCATGTAGGGAGGTGAGAAATAAAGATGTGAAAATAATACATATATATCAAACAAACAATGAAAGTGCTAAAAGTGAAAGAAAGGAAAAATGTGTATATAATGCGATGCCCTGAAGCAGCCCAACCAAATCAATCCAGGGGACCCACGCCCCAAAAATCAACCCTTGGCTGCACTGCAGTATAAACATTTTTAGGACTTACCTAGATTGTGCCTCTTGTTAAAGTGCAGTCAAAATGCCAGATCCCTGCTTAAAACCAATTAGGGACAGGTGGGAAGGGGTGCTAGCCTAGATTGAAGGCGTCTCATACCTTCAAGTGTGCATAAAAACACACTAAATAGAATATGTGGAAAGGGGGGCCCTAGACTGCACACCCTGAAAATATACGTAATGGGAGGTGCTACCTGTGGAGACTATTGTTGCAAACATACAAAAAAAGATTTACAGATGCACAACTCCAACATTACTCATTATGTATAATACATTATGCAATAGCATTTTGCAAATAATAAGAGGTTTTGGCATAATCATGGCCATGGTTATGGGCCCACCCACCGCGCCCAGGTAACCTCTGAGGGTGGGTCCCTAACCTACTGGGGTTGAAATCCAGAGCGCAGGACACCCCCAAACCAGCCCAGCTGAGCCACCCCACCTGTCCCTAATTGGTTTTAAGCAGGGATCTGGCATTTTGACTGCACTTTAACAAGAGGCACAATCTAGGTAAGTCCTAAAAATGTTTATACTGCAGTGCAGCCAAGGGTTGATTTTTGGGGCGTGGGTCCCCTGGATTGATTTGGTTGGGCTGCTTCAGGGCATCGCATTATATACACATTTTTCCTTTCTTTCACTTTTAGCACTTTCATTGTTTGTTTGATATATATGTATTATTTTCACATCTTTATTTCTCACCTCCCTACATGCAGCAGCTGCTGCTCTTATCTATCCTACTTTTTTACACTTCACCTTTCCTTATTGGAGTGATGCCCTGGGGTGGCTCAGCTGGGCTGGTTTGGGGGTGTCCTGCGCTCTGGATTTCAACCCCAGTAGGTTAGGGACCCACCCTCAGAGGTTACCTGGGCGCGGTGGGTGGGCCCATAACCATGGCCATGATTATGCCAAAACCTCTTATTATTTGCAAAATGCTATTGCAAAATGTATTATACATAATGAGTAATGTTGGAGTTGTGCATCTGTAAATCTTTTTTTGTATGTTTACTTTTGTGACATCACAAGTTAGAGAGAAGTTGGCTGTTCTGATGAAAAAGTTAGTTAGGTGTGTGGGGCAGTGTTTTAGTTGCACAGACCAGTTGGACGGTTGGTCAGTTGGGAATTAGAATGAATGATTGAATGATCCCGACGTTGGCACCCCAATGGGTGAAAATCCTGACAGCGCAGGTGAGTATACTATCCCTACCCCTCTCCCCCCCTAACCCTAACCCGCTGTTAGGGGTACCCAACCTTAACCTCCTAGTTCTTAACCCTAAACTCCTCCCCTAGTGTTTAACCCTAACCTCCCCCCGCTAGTGCCTAAACCTAACCCTCTCTTCCTGCACCCTGAATCTAACCATCCTGGGGGGTGCCTAACCCTAACCTCCCCCCTAGTGCCTAAACCTAACCCTCCCTTCCCCTAGCCTAACCCTAACCTTCCCCAAGGGGGTACCTAACCCTAAGTCCCCCCCGGGGGTCCCTAAACCTAACCTCCCCATCCCCAGCTAAGTTTATACTCACCCCCGGCAGAGGACAATCGGTCGGGCGTCCTCTCAGCATTCCGGCGTCGGGCTTAACATAGGTGTCACCATTTCAACGCCTATGTTAAATCCCTTGCCGGGATTATAGTATCGGGATTGAGACCATAACTACATCCCAGTCAGTTGGATGGTTGGAGGAAAGTTGGCTGATGTGTGGCCAGAATTTGAGTCTGTTTGAGGTGGTACCAATCTCAGCTGACCATATAGGATCCCCAACTTCTTTAGGGTGACACCATACCTGTAAAACAGAAAAATGGAACAGCTATTTAATATCAAATTGGCATATATTGTGTCATATTAGTATGCTGGATCACCACAGTCCCGCGCCTCCCATGCACACTATTTACTATGTGCTGGTGCTTCCATCCTCCCCTTCTCTTCCCCCAACTACATACTTGTACCATCTCTTCGGCACATGACGGAAAGTGGACAGACTATCCACGAATATTATATAGATTGATATCTCATATGATCTTTACATACTGTATACCCTTGTTCTCAGTCCAGCTAATTTATAGCAGTTCGCCATCCCTGTCTCCTATTGATGCGCCAATGAGAAGAAATGAAAAGCAATAATGAGTTTATAAAGGTGACCTTGTTACTTCTGTATACCACTCTTATCACTCCATGTATTGTTACAGTTTGCATAATCACATAGGCACAGAAATACTTTATCACCATAGAATTTGAGTCAGTGCTTCACTAATCAGACAACACACAATGTAGTGTCATATACTGTCCCAACAATTGATGGACCTGTTAGTCATTTCCACAGAAGAGTGAGAGTTGTGAGTTTGGGTGTGAAAACACCAGAGTCAGTATAATCTGTGAGAACCACAGACAAGACAAAAGGAGAGGAGGAGCTGTGTGCTAGAAAGCTCTGGGAATCTCTCTTATCAACACGTTCCGTCACATCAGAGAACCTGTACAGCTTGTTTTCTTCTACCATTCATCTGCTCTTCAGCAATATAAGACAGCGCAGCCACACAGGATTACCTGATGAGTTGGCTAATTGTATGGATTTAATGTATTGAGCTGCAGTGGCCAGTCAGATCTGACATGATTATTCACGTCATGTCACCCTGCTAACCATTCTCATCTGCTCCTCTTGTGTCACAATATCAAAATATAATTTTACCTAGTTACTCAAGGATATGGTAGAACAATAGTATTTTAATGGTACAATAACAACTTGTAATACCATTAAACCAACAGCAGTTCTTTGATGAACAGACGGTGTCCTGGGCGCTCACTAAAAGGGTCTTACTCTATTGGCTGCCAGACCTAGGTGAAGGAATCCCTTTATTCTTCTAGTTGGTGAATATACAAATGGCCCATGTAAACATATAGATAAGGTCTGCACCTAAAACAATGCCTATCAGTAAATAATGAACAAGTGAGTGGATGTTCAATCAAGTAAAAATGAAGCCCAACAATGTATCGATGTAAAAGTCCCCTTTATTAGAGTCACAATTCTCAAGGGTCTATATATAGATGAGAAAAAAATAAATAGTGCATGTAATTACAGATGCTCTAGTTAATCTTCATATGGAGTGGGTGGCATGGGAGGGGGAGGGGGCGAATGGTAATGAGTATCTAATCTCCACACTATATAATGTATAATAATTAGAATGTCATTATATGAAAACCGGCTGGGCGGTGAGGCGTCCCTCCTACCAAAGTAAAAGTCACTATGTTCTTTAGGTTGCAGAACAGAGGGCCTGATTCAGATTCGCAAGCGGGACGATGTTAGGCCACTGTGCATGCACACGCCGTAGCCGGCTCCGAAGTGTTCATGCGCGAGACCCGGCTAGCAACGGGCGCTCCGCCGCTCCAGGTCTCGCACCAAAAGGGGGTGGCTGTCAATTTTGATTGAGGTGTGGTGTGGGGGTGGCTTCACAAACGGAGGCGTTCTCATGCGAACGCCTGCCGTTTGTGGGTGGCCCCACTGACATCACCAGTGATGTCAGTGGGAGAGCTTCCGGCTCTATTAGAGCCAGAACCTCTCTGGGGCTTGCGGCCATGAGACCCTACCACAAGGGTCTCGTTGCAAGCCCGATGGTCATGATGGTCTTGACCATCGTGACCATCATCTTGGCCACTCACAATAGCTGTGGGTGGTCACCCACAGTTATGCGAGCAGCCAGGAGGCTGCTCCAAAAAGAAAAATGCCCTTATTCAGAGCGAGCGCTCTTTCAGAGTGTCCGGCTCTGAATCAGGGCTAGAATTCACAACCTGTGCGCATGTAAAAGTCTTTGGTGAGGTCTCACCTTATGCTGTCTTCCGTCTTCTTTCTTCTTCCCAAAGATCCAAACCGTATTCCGGTGGGCGCACATCCGCTGCTCACCGGCGTGGTCCCCGCACTGTCCTCCGGTGCACTGTCCAACGGCCAGTGTGATGCTATCGTGAGATAGCAAAGTACGGATGGGAATGGAGTTCTGGGGTATCTGCATGCTCTCCTCACCTCGATAGGGAGGAAACTTGGTGTTGCTTGGGTGTCCTGTGTGATACTCCCTGGAGTGTCTGTGGTTTTCCTATGCATGTCAGCCACCTGGCCTTCCTTAGGGAGTTTGTCATCAAACTCCGTATGCAGATTAACTAGAGCATCTGTAATTATGTGCACTATTTTTTTTTCTCATCTATATATAGACCCTTGAGCATTGTGATTCTAATAAAGGGGACTTTTACATCTATACATTGTTGGGCTTCATTTTTACTTGATTGAACATCCACTCACTTGTTCATTAATACTGATAGGGATTGTTTTCGGAGCAGACCTTATGCATATGTTTACATGTGCCATTTCTATATTCACCAACAGCAGTTCTTAACTTTTTTGGACATAGAACTGGATATTTGCCTGAGATTTAGTCCAAGGGCTCAATTAGGTGCGAGTTTCCAAATGCGAGTTTGTTTTTTGTGAGATTCGCATGTATTACACGAGTGCTTGCACCCAAGTAATGCGAGATCCAATTAGAAATGCCAATTTGCGGTACTCGAAGTGAGGGTGAACAAATTTTCTACAAAATGCAACCTGGGAGAAGTGCATGAGAAAGCGACAACTGAGATAGCAGGACAATATAGAAGGCTGATAGTGGCCATAAGGAAAGTACTGGAGGTTTTTAAAAGGTATAAAATGGCTGATTTGTGCATTTTTATTATTGGTTGACATATTATGGCAAACAAGTGTTTTTCAGCATATTAAAGTCTTTCCAGCATTTTGGGATACAGGAAAATGTGTGTATAGTAATTTTTCAGTGTTTTTATACAAGTTTGTACAAAGTTGGAACTAATCCTGCGTACACACGGTACGATTAAAATGGACAATATGAATTATAATGATATCGATCAGATCGTTCATTTTTCGGTGGCCAAACACCTGCGATGCACAGGCACATATGGACAATAATGATATCGGCCATCGCCCGTGCATGCAGACCAACGATCGTCCAGTGTGTATGCAAATTTTACCTCTCATCTGAATGTTCAAAACCCATCTCCCATCAATACAATACACCCACATTCTGTCCCACATCATTAACACCTCCACATACCTGTCCTGCATCATTTACTCCTCCAAGTATCTGTCCTACATCATTTACACCTCCACATACCTGTCCCATATAATTTACACCTCCTCATACCTGTTCTACATCATGGGCATCTTTGCATACCTGTCCTACATCACGTACATATTTGCATACCTGTCCAACATCATTTACACCTCCACATACCTGTACTTCATCATTTACACCTCCACATACCTGCCCCACATCATATACACCTCCACATACCTGTCCCACATAATTTACACCTCTACATACATGTACCACATCATTTACACCTCCACATACCTGTCTCACATAATTTATGCCTCCACATACCTGTCCCACATAATTTACACATCTACATACATGTACCACATCATTTACGCCTCCACATACCTGTCTCACATAATTTACGCCTCCACATACCTGTCCTACATAATTTACACCTCCGCATACCTGTGCCACATCATGGATACCTCCACATACCTGTCCCACATCATGTACACCTCCACATACCTGTCCCCCTTCATGTATACCTCCACATTCCTGTCCCACATAATTTACATCTCCAAATACCTGTCCCACATCATTTAAACCTCCACATACCTGTCCCACATAATTTACAATCCCCCGCAGCTCCACATACCTGTACCACATCATTTACACCTCCACATACCTGTCCCACATAATGTACATCTCCACATACCTGTCCCACATCATTTACACCTCCATATTACCTGCCCCACATCATTTAAACTTCCTTATACCTGTCTCACAACATTTACACCTCCATATACCTGTCCCACATAATTTACACCTACACATACTGTACCTGTCCCACATCATTTACACCTACACATACTGTACCTGTCCAAAATAATTTACACTTCCACATACCTGTCTCACATCATTTACACCTCACATATCTATCCCCCATCATGTACACCTCCACATTCCTGTCCCACATAATTTACATCTCCACATATCTGTCCCACATAATGTACATCTCCACATTACCTGCCCCACATCATTTAAACCACCTTATACCTGTCTCACAACATTTACACCTCCGCATACCTGTGCAACATCATGGACACCTCCACATACCTGTCCCCCTTCATGTATACCTCCACATTCCTGTCCCACATAATTTACACCTCCGCATACCTGTGCCACATCATGGACACCTCCACATACCTGTCCCACATCATGTGCACCTCCACATACCTGTCCCCCTTCATGTATACCTCCACATTCCTGTCCCACATAATTTACATCTCCAAATACCTGTCCCACATCATTTAAACCTCCACATACCTGTCCCACATAATTTACAATCCCCCGCAGCTCCACATACCTGTACCACATCATTTACATCTTCACATACAGTACCTGTCCCAAATAATTTACACTTCCACATACCTGTCCCATATCATTTACACCTCCACATACCTGTGCCACATAATGTACATCTCCACATACCTGTCCCACATCATTTACACCTCCATATTACCTGCCCCACATCATTTAAACTTCCTTATACCTGTCTCACAACATTTACACCTCCATATACCTGTCCCACATCATTTACACCTACACATACTGTACCTGTCCAAAATCATTTACACCTACACATACTGTACCTGTCCAAAATAATTTACACTTCCACATACCTGTCTCACATCATTTACATCTCACATATCTATCCCCCATCATGTACACCTCCACATTCCTGTCCCACATAATTTACATCTCCACATATCTGTCCCACATAATGTACATCTCCACATTACCTGCCCCACATCATTTAAACCTCCTTACACTGTCTCACAACATTTACACCTTCACATACCTGTCCCACATCATTTACACGTCCACATACCAGTCCCACATCATTTAAACTTCCTCATACCTGTCCCACAACATTTACACCTCCACATACCTATCCCACATAATTTACATCCCCCTGCACCTCCATATACCTGTCCTACATCATTTACACCTTCACATACCGTACCTTTCCCAAATAATTTACACTTCCACATACCTGTCCCACATAATTTACACTTAACATATCTGTCCCCCATCATGTACACCTCCACATTCCTGTCCCACATAATTTACATCTCCACATTCCTATCCCACATCGTTTACACCTCCACATACCTGTCCCACAACATATACACCTCCACATACCTGTCCCACATCATTTTCACCTCCACATACGTGTCCCACATCATTTACAACCCCCCACACCTCCATATACCTATCCCACATCATTTACACCTTCACATACTGTACCTGTCCCAAATAATATACACTTCCACATACCTGTCTCACATCATTTACACCTGACATATCTGTCCCCCATCATGTACACCTCCACAAACCTGTCCCACATCATTTACATCTCCACATACCTGTCCCACATCATTTACACCTCCACATACCTGTCCCACATCATTTAAACCTCCTCATACCTGTCCCACATCATTTAAACCTCCTCATACCTGTCCCATAACATTTACACCTCCATATACCTGTCCTACATCATTTACACCTTCACTTACTGTACCTATTCCAAATAATTTATACTTCCACATACCTGTCTCACATATCTGTCCCCCATCATGTACACCTCCACATTCCTGTCCCACATAATTTGCATCTCCACATACCTGCCCCACATAATTTACATCTCCACATACCTGTCCCACATCATTTAAACCTCATCATACCTGTCCCATAACATTTACACCTCCACATACCTGTCCCACATAATTTACAACCCCCGCACCTCCATATACCTGTCCCACATCATTTACACATTCACATACTGTACCTGTCCCAAATAATTTACACTTCCACATACCTGTCTCACATCATTTACACCTCACATATCTGTCCCACATCATTCAACCCATTATTGAGCTTTTAGAAAATTGAAACTGAAAACTGATGTGTCTGTCTTGGCCAAATTATGCTATTAAAACAGGATACCAGAGCTCAGGATCCCAGCAGTCAGAATCCCGATGCCGGCATCCTGACCAATTTCAAATCCCGATGCCTCCTGGTAAGTAAACCTAATGCTGGCCATACACCTACACGACCAGCATAAGATCCGATTCATCATACGATTTCCCTTCGATTCCCCAGAGCCCCCTGGATGTCCCGGCAGCATATTTGTTGTTTTTCTTAGCACAGGATCTGTCCTATGATCGATCATGTGTCTCACGCGCTCATTAGGGAATTGCTGCACGATGGATCACATGAACAAAATAAATGGCATGATCTGCACACGATACGATGGAACATATGGGCTGCACATCTGATCATAAGATCCGATTATAGGAGCTGCGGGAGCGCGCATCGGATTTTATCTTACTAAAAAAATACACGATTTTCATAAGATCCATCATATGACTCGAATGAAATCGGGCAATCGGCCCAAAATCATGCAGGTTTATGGCCAGCATAAACCTATCCCTCCCCCTGTCACGACCAGGGTTTTTCGGCATGGCGGTTGGTGGGTGATATGTGTGAGGACACTACGGCGAGGGGCGTCTAGCAGTGGCGCTGGTGCCTGGCGGGGTGCATTGGCTGTGCGTAGCCCTATGCGGGCATACTGTCACTCTGGTCTGGTTAGGCCTGGTGGTGCTTCCGTTCCGCTCTGGCATGGGCGCCGCCATCTTGCCTCCGGTCATGTGACCTAGTTGCCCTATCCTGGTGTGTCACATGCTCCTCTCTGACCAGTCACAGCTGAGCACTAGGGAATTTAAGGGAGTTCAGAGCTCCCTTGCATTGCTAGTGCAACGTGTTTCTCAGCAGCAGCTGAGAGAGAGTTCCTGAGCTCGTTACCTGCCTCCTTGGAAAAGCTACCTAAGCCTGTTTCACCTAACCTGCTCCTTACCCTGCTGGATTCCCCTGCCTCCTCCCACTGCCTCCCCCATTGCCTGAGTACCTGTGTCCGCTGTTACCCTGCACCTTGCCTCCACTTGCATTTCCTCTGGACATTATTCACTTCAGCCTGCAAATTCTCTTCAGCCTCACAAACCTGCGTCCTGGACTGTTCCTGCCTGTCACTGTCTGGACATTCTCCCATTAGCTCCACTACAGTTCTCAAGTGCACTTCTGTGCTATACCTGGACTTTTTCTTTTGTCATTAAAAGTTCCTCATTTTCATTTAAATCTGCTTCAGTGTCTGCTCCTATCACCACCCCGAGTCCACAACAAAACCAGAACCTCAACCCCCCCTAGTGCCTAACCCTAACCCCTAACCCCAGGACTTACCTGTGAGATCCTGGCAGTCAGGATGTCAGCGTCAGTATTTGGAGTGTCAGCATTCTAAATGCCAGAATCTCAGTGGTCGGGATTATGACCGCATCCCATTTAAACCCCTCCAAGTGCATGATTATTAATTGGGAGTGGTATACCAGAGGTCCTGCACAGTGCCCCGACATTTTTACCTTAAAATAAAGCTTTTCTCTACCTTTTCCTCTGCCCAGGGGGTGAACACAAAAGACACAAATTTCCTCTGAAAAAACTATATGAGTTTGGAATTGGATTGCAAATGAAATTCAAAAGGGTGAGTTCGCCGTGAACATAGCTCGCAGGACCCAACTCGCACCTAATTGTATTGACCCCAAGTCATACATACCTACTCTCACGGAAGTCGCGGGAGGCTCCCACCCCCACCCCTCCCGCAGCTCAGGTAGAGTAGGCATTTGTCCCGCATTCTGTCCACTTCCTATTGAATTTCTGCAACGATCGTGGGTCCCCGTGTAGCGGTGGGGCTTAATGACGCAATTCTTCAGGCCTAGCCCCAGTCCCGGGGAGGAGAAAAAAAAGTAGGCAAGTATGCCCCAAGCGGTACCTAGAGGAACACATTTTTGATAAACAATGTATTTAATTTAAATTATTTACTCAAGAATATGAGTTACTTTATCACTTTAAATCTAACAATGTATGAATTTTTTTTACGTTTTATCATGTAATTGCTATTGTCACCATTGTGTAACACTCCAAATGTATGGGGCAAAGCTAATGATAGGTGTGATAATCCCTAATTCTTGCTTCTTCACAGAGAGGTAAGGAGGAAAGCACACTGAACTTGGTAGACCGTATTGGTAGATTTATTGCAAGAATGTAGTGAAATTAACAATGTAAAATCACACTTTTGACATAACAGTAGAAGAGTTAACTAACTGCAATTCACAATGACAGATTTGGATCCTTTTGACAATTTTATTGCTCAGGAACTCAGCATCAGTTTGATAGATGAATCCCTTCAATACTCTACAGGCTCTGAACGGTTAGTATAATCAACACTTCTAAATAACAATTTTATATCAATCATGCATAAATATTACTATTAATTTTCAACATTCACTGGAACAAATGAAGCTATTCTTAACTGAACAATCTATCATATTAACCTATACCCGAGTCTTTCTGGCCAGAAAACGATCATTCTGTGACTAAATATAGCGCTATTTTCCCTGTTGGTGTACACTGCGTTTCTAGGGTTAATTGTCTGCTGTCATATGAGTAATCACACTGACTTACAACTGTCTTTAACTGCAGTTCCTCACTGAGGGGTCTATTTACTAAGCAGTTTTAGGAGACAGAGTGAAAAGTGATAAGAAAGTGATAAGGTGCCAGACAATCAGCTCCCAACTGTCATTTTTCAAACACAGCCTGTGAGATGATAGTTGGGAGCTGATTGGCTGGCACCTTATCACTTTTCACTCTGTCTCCTAACACTGCTTTGTAAATAGACCCCTAAGCTTTATTGAGCACACTGTAGGTTGTCCGTGTTAAAACTGCCTGCTGTCTGCATCTGTCACTATATCAGTCTCACAGTAGAGCTGTACTGGTGTCCCGGATAGCTTCCAATAGATACTAATGTTGCAGATTTGTGCAGAGGTGAAGTAATGTTGTAGCAGACAATTGATACATAGTAGTTCCAGTTACATTGGTAACACAGTCTAGCAAATATTTGGAAGTCTCCTCAATTACTAAACTCAATCCCTCATCTGCAGCTAAACTCAATGGTCATTAAATACAGGTCTTTCGAGAGTGGTAGCGACTGATTACTGAACTCTAGTCCCGGCCTTCTCAGTTTACTGTACAATCTACCAGAGGGGCCCGTAGTAAATTGGGATTTCATAAGACTGTCGGGATTTGATGTTAACTGCCTTTTTTTATTCCTCTCTTCCTGAACTAAATCACTTGGTATGGGAGCTCACTGTGCTAAGTCCCACAGTAACTGTGAAGCTGTGCAGTGTCGAGGTGGCTACTTAATTTGCCTACCTGTTCATGACTGGGGATGGGAGTTAGGAGTGGAGGGGTAGCATAGGATGGAGACTCTTACCATGTCCAGCGCTCTCAATTTCCTTCTCTCCCTCTCTTACTGCAGGGTCACTCACCTCCTCTGTATCCCCTCTGAGTCGCAGAGTTACGCACTTCTCCAGCTGTGTCACACTCTGCTCAAATTGTGTGACTTACATTACCATTTGCTGCAGGTCAGGATTTCTGCCTGATCTTGTTCGAGAACCATGCACTGATATCACCATCATGCACTATGTAAGCTGCTAGCATTCTTCCAATCTGAGTGCTCCTGCCTCAGCTGACCTCAGCAGCCTATTAGGGACTGGCAGCAGATTCATATCCCCTGTGAGAACTCCCACTGGTGCCAGAGCAAAGAGTTGCTTCCCAGTGTTAAGTTTTATCCTGTGGCTCCTTTGTGCAGAATACCATCACTGCTACCTGGCTCTATATCTATAGTTCCTGTGACCTGATCTGTGTGCTGCTGTATTCCAGTTTAGGAATCACAAACTGTTCCAGTGAACTTACTCAGCAAACAGTTGCAGTCTATTATCCAGCTCAGTGAAATCACCAGCTGTACTGATTAGAGGATTCCTGCAATCAGCCTCTGCAAATCTGTTCCTAACCCTGGCTTTGTGTCTGACCTGCTTCTGTCTAATCCCTGGTATGGCATTTGGTAATCTGGTTTGACCTTGGCTATCCTCTGCCACCTGCAGATGTCTGTTCCCTGGTACCTTGTCTGTTTGGTTCTGACCCGGCCTGTTCACTACGCTGAATGTGTCCTCCACTCCATCCAGAATTCACCAGCACCTGTATAGGGGAACCTATTCTGAGGGCCGCGACCTGTGTGTCAGATGCAGCCAAGCCCATACCCTCTTACGAGGGTCCCTGGTGAACACCGCCGGCACATTAGACTCCACGCATCCATTTGCCATCCAAGAGTTGTGACAGGCTGCCAACTGAGGACTCCCGGGCTCTGCCCAAGCCACGCTTTTCCGGTCAACGCTCCCACCTCCTTTGATCGATAAAAGCCGGAGAATCAGGAAGCTACTGCCGTCGTCAGCCCGGCTCACCGGCGCGTGTCACTGTCACATTCCCGCTTGACACAGGCGCCCGGCTGTCAGACCCCACATATAATTCTCCCTCTCTGTCACTTGACACAATCCTGGTCTCATGCCCCCCCCCCTGGCCCATAGTTGCCAGAACTGAATGGATGAGTCAAGTCTTTAATTGAAGGGGTCTTAGTAGGTCAGATAACAGTCAAGAAACTGACCCCGTATAAAACACACATTACAACATATTCTCTGCAACAGCATGTACTACATATATTTACTTTTATTTCACTTATTAAACTAAGTAACCAGCAAGTATTCCCCAGAGATGGGCTACCCAGTTGTTTTAAACCTACTTTTATCTGAATTAAAGTATCCACAAATTATATCTGTATGTAAGAAGGACATTAAGGCTATTTGCTTGGTTAAAAATGTTTATTTTATTTTATTGTGTAATAATGAATACATATTTATTTACATTGTATGGCTAATAGCCTATTTCTACATTTGGTTTTAAACACTACTTATAAAACACTGACTACCTACATAAAGATAAACAATAGCAAACTCAACCCCACTTTCATGGTAATTGCTAGTGCACCTAGTACACATACTGTGTATATCCATTTGTATTTGTGGCCAACCTGGAAAGAGTCCACACTTCCCATTGGTGTCACCCGTGACATTACCATTTACAAAAATACACAAAGGGAGCGCAGTACCAACTTGACTCTCTATAGTCCTGATATCATCCAGCATGACAACTATCCTGAGATTGAGCACTGCGACCGACAGGAAAATGTGGGTCAGAGACCGCAGACATGGAGAAGCTTTCATGACAACTGTGGAAACTTTTCAGCTAAAGCAAAGGATGACACATTTCCGAATGTCGCGTGCTACATTTCTGTATGCGCTGGAGCTACTCACCCCACCATGCAGACCTCAAACTTCTGGAAGCCCATCGAGCCAAGCAGGAGACTCACGATGCACTCTGGTGGTATGCTACCCATGGAGAGTAACGCACAGTCTCCTGCTTCTTTGAATTTGGGATTGCCACAGCCTGCAGAGTAGTCTACCAGGTGACATGGGTAATTTAGAAGAGCCCTTGGATGACACCATACAAGGTTTCCTGAGGCACGGGTATCAATAGTGTGCAGGTGCCATAGATGGGACTGACATTCCCATCATTGCACCCCGTGAAAACTCGTCAGACTACAACAATCGGAAAGGATGGCATTCCATCATACTACAGGCTGTAGTGGACCAAACCTACTGGTAAGCACTATTTTACCAATGTGTGTATTTTATCCTGTACGCACATAGCTTTTCTGGGCAGAAAAGTCTAATAAACATTTATTTTAGCTTCACAGATATGTTCATTGGCTGGCTTGGATGTGCACATGACACCAGAGTCCTTGCCAATTCCGATCTGTACACTATAGCAGAAGAGAATCAGGAAGACTGTTTTTTCCCGATAGAGGTAAGAATATATTGTACCTTTTTCTCATCTTCTCCCCTAAAATTTATATTCCTGTGGTAAAGCTGGCAATGTTTGTACAGGCCCAGTATTGTGGGGTTTCTGTTAACCCCTTAGTCCTCATGTGTGACAGCACAGTTGCTGTGATGGTTAGCATTACTAAAAACTAAAAAGGTTGACTGACAAAAGGTCGACAGGGACAAAAGGTTGACAAGTTCAAATGGTCAACACACATATGGTCAATGCAGAAATGTTTTATGGTTTTTCAAAATTATTAAGGTTGGGGTTAGGCTGCCGGAGGGGATGATTAGGATTAGGCGGTAGGGTTAAGGTTAGGCTCTGGTTCGGTTTAAGCAATTGGGGTAGGGTTCAGGTTAGGCACCTTGTGGAGGGTTAGAGTTAGGCACAAGGGGCAGGGTTAGGGTTAAATGACAAAAAAGAAAGTGTTGACCATTTGTGTGTCGACCATTTGAACCTGTCGACCATCTGCTCTGTTGACCTTTTGTCAGTAGACCTTTTGTACCTGACGACCTTTAGTCCCTGTTGACATGACATCTTGTATGTCAACATTGACTGTCGATCTTTACATTGTCAACCTTTTATCCACACCCGCTTATTAATGTACTGTGACCCTGATTCAGAGCAGGACGCTCTGACAGAGCGCTCGCTCTGAATCAGGGCGTCCTTTTTTTTTATGGAGCCACCCACAGCTAATGCGAATGGCCAGGATGATGGTCGCGATGGTCAAGGCCATCGCGACCATCGGGCTTGCGACGAGACCCTTGTGGTAGGGTCTCGTGGCCGCAAGCCCCAGAGAGCTTTCGGCTCAAACAGAGCCGAAAGCTCTCCCACTGACATCACTTGTGATGTCAGTGAGGCCGCCCCTCAAATGGTAGGCGTTCTCATGGGAACGCCTCCATCTGGGCAGCCACCCCACTGGCTCACCCACCAAAGGGGACGTGCTGTCACTCAACATCGACAGCACGCCCCCTTTGGTACGAGACCCGGAGTGACGGAGTGCCCGTCGCTATCCGGGTCTCACGCATGTGCACGATGGAGCCGGCTACATCGTGCGCATGCACTCTAGGCCCCCATCGACCCAGGTGCGAGTGCTCAGTGCTTGCAACTGGGTCTGAATCAGACCCTGTGTTTCCATTATTCTAGTAAATCTCAATACAAAAAAAGAGTCTACAGATGAAGAAAAAACTACTCTACAGTATGTGAACGAGTCAAATATCTTAATTAAGGGTCTGTTGTGCACCAGCTGTGGCTACCTACATTTTTAGTAAATTAAAATATGACATCACAGCAAATTGAATGTGAGAAGACAGACTGATAAAGGTTTTTTGTAAAAGTGAATTTCATCAGTCAGAGGCCAGACTTTTACATTTTGTACTGAAAGCTACATCCGGTCATGTCTTACTCATCCTAGTGACATTAACATCTGTCAGATACATTCTGTGTTACTATGTCATTGTCATTAGTCACAGCTCTGACATATCTAATGTCTACAGTCGTACAGTCATGTCATATGGAATACCATTGCTTATTTGACAGTTATTGAAACAGCTGAAATATGAGCAGATTAAAGGGTTCATTCACCTTCAGATTAATGTTTACTTACTTTTTAGCCACACCTTTTTATGAGCATAGTTCATTTATACTACCTGGATTGTAACCACTTGAATCTAGAGAGCAGCTTTATACTTACATACCATATTATGCTGCCAGGTGATCCCAGTGGATTATGGGCAGTTGGGAATACTTGGAGACATGGTGCCACATACAGTATCATATAATTAAAAGTACCATTTAATGTGTATATTTAAAGCTATATGTGCCTTTGTTTTAATCTGGATTGGAATCCTATTTTTTTTATATGGACATGTGTTAATAAACTCATTGTTTTGTTGGAAAGGAGTGCGCTTCTGTGCTGTCTCCTATCTCCCTTATAGTGAAGCCAGCCAGACACCTTTACCAAGATGGCCGCCAGGTGTGTTACTTCGCATGTGCGGCTGTGACATTTTTACTGTGTTGAGTGTCACAGTGCTGCATGGGACGTGCAGCACTAAGGGGTCTATGTACTAAACCTTGGAGAGAGATGAAGTGGACGGAGATAAAGTACCAACTAATCAGCTCCTGTCACTTTACAGGCTGAGTTTGAAAAATGACAGGAGCTGATTGGTTGGATCCTTTATCGCCATTCACTTTATATCTATCCAAGACTTAGAGCCTGATTCAGACCCGGTCGCAAGCGCTGAGCGTTCACAACCGTCGTGCGCATACGCGAGACCCGGATAGCAACGGTCAATCCGTCGCTCCGGGTCTCGTACCAAAGGGGGCGTGCTGTCGATGTTGAGTGACAGCACGCCCCCTTTGGTGGGCGGGCCGGGGGGGTGGCTGCCCAGACGGAGGCGTTCCCATTTCTCATTTCATTAACACTTATTGATTTATCCTTACACACCTTTTTCGTGTGATGCCCTGGGGATCGTCCTTGGCTGGAATTTTTTTGGGGCGCCTTGCTTCTCGGACATGAACCCCTTAATGTTAGGGACGCCAGTATAGAGGAGCCTTGCCGATTGGCATGGCGCTTATTTATATATTTGCAAATGTATGTAACTAATACCTCTGAATCTCTATCATGTAGGATTTAAGTATTGTTTTTGCTGCAGTGTGCTGGGAGGCAAATCCCTTTTTTCTGTGTTCCCATGAGAATGCCTACCGTCTGGGGGCGGCCCCACTGACATCACAAGTGATGTCAGTGGCGGAGAATTTGGCTCTGTTAGAGCCGAAATCTCTCTGGGGCTTGCGGCAACGAGACCCTACCACAAGGGTCTCATCACAAGCCCGATGGTCTTAACCATCGCGACCATCTTCCTGGCCGCTCGCTATAGCTGTGGGTGGTCACCCACAGCTATGCGAGCAGCCAGGACGTTCTAAAAAAAAAAAAAAATAGACCGGCCCTGATTCAGAGTGATCGCTCTGAATCAGGGCCTTAGTACATAAATCCCTTAGCTCCTTCAGGGTATGAATACCTATTGCCGTTATTACCACTGATATCACCACCGATGCAGTCACAACACTGCTGTGTATGTTACTGCTGTTCCTCAATAAACTTGCCAGCCTGGTTAAGTATCACTGAGTGCAGGGTCATAACTAGCTACAAGCGACTGGTGCCATCACCTGGCCCTTGCTCCTAGCTAGCAGAGTATTGCAGCCAGGATTGCTGTTGCAGCACCCTCAGAGTGTCCGGTGTGCACTCACTGGAGCAGCCGGTCATGTCCCCTTTTGCACAACGTAATGGTGTCATGACGTTGCACACTCAGTGGACGGGGCCAGCACAGGGCGCAACCATGCTCTGTTACGGCTCTGACTACATTTCACAATTCTGTTGGTGCCTATTGTTAACCTCCTAGACAGGGGCATAGCCAGATCTTTTAGGGCCCCATAGCAACATTTTGAAGGGGCCCCTGTCAATGCTTATAGAGAGACACCTTCCACAGAAGATGTTAAATTTATGCCCCATAATAGTGCCCTACTTCATTTTCTGAATATTAGTAATCCCCTGGCTATTATTATGCCCAATACAGGTGCCCTATAAAGTGGAATAGTTGCACAAAGCGACCATTCAGCTTATAACTGTCATTTCAAAGACTGTGCTAGATAAATGACACAAGCTTAGTAATTGAGCCTAACTAGACAAGAACCTAAGAGTCATAATAAAAAATATCAGTGCTGTAGCAAGGAAGTATGGTGCTAAGGGTAATACTGTACAACCTGCTTACACCTCTCTTCTCTAACCAGAAATAAGGCTTATTTTCATTGATAAACCCTGTTGCAGCCTGCTGTTAGTGCTCTTAACTGACCCATATAAGATGTTCTCAGCATAATGCCTTAGATTCCGATCCATTTAAAATGACCAATGAAAAAATGAAGTTGCATAATAATTATAAACACAAACAAAATACCAGTTGGCTGGTTTCTTAAATTATATATTTTCTTCCCCCTGACTCTGGACCTCATTCAGAGCCGGACGCTATTTGCGCTCGCTCGTTCAGAAAAAAGGGCTGGCTATTTAAATTGAACGCTCACTCTTTGCGGTCTGTTGATGCCTCTATGTCTGAGCGAGCGTCCAAAACATGCGCTCGCTATTTTGTAAAGACACCCCCTGGCCGTTTGTATCATACGTCATCTCCGCTATTTATTTGATTAATCGAGTACATCAAAAGGCGTATGAACTGCTCGCTATTCTTTTGTAGCATTTTCCTACCGCAATCATGCGAGCAGTTCAGGCTAAAAGACAACCAAGTGACGTGGTCGATGACGCTGCTTTGTTAATTATGCACACCCTTAAAACCCCCGTTTTGACCGTTTGGCACGCCTGCATTTGGATCTCCACTCCCCCGTTTTCAAGCACCTTTCCCTGTTACCACCCACAAACGCCTCATCCTGTCACTCAAATTAGCAGGCACTCGCTATTTTGCGAGCACACGATTTCCGACCGCACTGACTGGTTGGCGCATGCGCATTACGGCCCATACGCATGCGCAGATGTGCAAACATTGCACGGAGCGAACGAGCGGCCGCTTACGAGCGGCTGTGAATCAGGCCCTCTCTTCCTCTCCCCCCAGTTATAACCTTCACTCCATCTTTTTTACTTCCAGGTCTTTTTCCTCCACACAGAATGTTTTTTAAATAAACCAGCTCTCTACTCACTTTTCAAACAATTTCCCATCCATGGCGTTCTCTGACCTCTCCTACCTCCAAGATCTCTTTTCTTACCCCAGCTCTTCCATCCCCTCCCCATACCCCAAGGCTCTGTTTTTCTCCAGTTCTACTGACAGCCCCATCTCTGGTTCTCGCGTTTCACATTTTCAGTCTGTTGTTTATTATGTTTATTGCTCTTTGTTGCAGTATTATACTGTGTACAAATAGAGTGATGCAAAGTTCATATTTACAACTCTATGGGGCATAAAATGCACAACCACTGTGAAGAGAGGTGTCTCTGTAGAAGCATTGGGGAGAGGCCCCTTCAAAATTTTGCTATGGTGCCCACAAAGCTCTGGCTATGCCCCTGGCACATTGCCTAATCATTACTGTATTGCTAACTAATTGCTATATTCCTTTTTGTGCTGCAATCTCCTGTCATATGTATAGTGATCATTATATTCGTACGGTAACTTGCCCTGGATCTACTCACTCCTACCCCCCCTTTTTTTACTGTGTGTATGGGGCCAGCCTCTCTGCTACAGCCTGCGGTGGATAAAGCTTGTGGTGTCATTGCCAAAGGGGAAGGAAGATCCGCTGGAGCTGCAGTCTCAGGCTGGGTACACACCTGTATAATATCGGCCTGATTTTTATCTAAATCAAAATGACAAATCGGGCATATCGTGCAGTGTGTTTGCCTGATTTGAGCGCTCCAACGTTTGCATGCAATATCGTGTGATTGGCCAAGCTGCACAGTCAATCACACAATATCGCATGTGAGGCCGTACATATTAATGAAGGACGGAACAGTGATTGTTCCTTCATTCATTGAATCTTTTAAATGTGTACCGGCAATCATGCAATGTCCAGGGTGAAGGCAAAGCACCGTGAACATTGGCACGATTGCTGGTCGTTTAGGTGCGTTCCCAGACTTAGCTGTATGGTACAATCTACACCAAACTTATCTGTGCCCACAACAACACCCGAGGAACACAATAGAACACAGACAGTCATAGGGGAAAACAGACCACACAGCGACTATGCAGATGGAGTTTGTAAGTTATTTGAAATTCAACCAAGGTGACCTGGCTACATGTACTCAGCACATCTATGTGCCAGGGTTTGACTGAGAGCAAAGCAAAGGGCCAGATTAAAATAGATGAGGGGTGCTGACACCCATTGTGCTGCTCATACTTGACTTATAGCTAAGATCTGATTGGAAGCCTTAGGTTATTTCACAATAACACATAATGGTACTGTATTAACCCATTTGCTACAAGAATTCAAAGCGTTGATTGGTAAGGGGTGAATGAAAGCACTGTTTGTTTCCAGTTACCTTGGATGATAATATTATTGTCATATTTATATCTAGCTGATGTTTCACGTTGAAGTTGCTTCTGAGTGATTACATATTTTGTTTTACCAGCAGCATTACACAGTTTGGCGGTGACAGCGCCATCATCCACCACTCACCCAGAGGACATCCGGCCCTGTACACTATTTTTTGTTTACTGCTCAGCCACCTTGAGTTCAGACACAATGATAGCCTATCCCACAGGTTCTCAAACTTGGTCCTCGGGACCCCAAACAGTGCATGTTTTCCAGTTCTCCTGAAGAATCACGAGTGAAATAATTAGCTCCATCTGTGGATCTTTTAAAATGTGTCAGTGAGTAATGAATACACCTGTGCTCCTGCTGGGTGACCTGGAAAACATGAACTGTGTGGGGTCCTGAGGACAGAGTTTGAGAACCACTGGCCTATCCTATTATCTGATATACAATATACCAAATAGAATAGTGAAGGTTTTTTGTTTTTTTTTAAATATCTTTTTATTATATCCAAAATTCAGTAAATTACACACATACAAAAAATGTTACAACAAATGTATACCTTGCATTATAAAGAACATATATATGCAATAAAGTACATACATTTTGTGAAATATTGAGTATCTGAATTTAGTTTTTTTTACTTTTTATGGGGAGAGGGAAAGAGTCTAAAACATACCCCCCAAAACCAGATATATAGACCATATTTATAATAGTAAATACTATTAGACTCAGGGTCAATAAACTAGATATACAATAAAAGAAAAAAAGAAAAATACAATAAAATAAATAAAGAAAAATAAAGGTAAAGAAACAAAATGTAATGAAAATAAAAGAAAAATAGAAATAGAATGAATTGTCTTACAATCATCAAAACATATAATGGTTACATATTCGGTTAGCTATTCATCAGTGAGAGTAAATCCTACAATGTGATATCATTATGTACCGATTTAGCTGTCAAGTTATTTGTCTCATCAGAGACCAAGTGGTATTGTCAAAAACTTTCATAATATTATCAGATGTTGTAATGGGTAGAAAGTCTAAATATATTTCCCATTTCAAGATAAAGGTCTTAACTCCCCTTTCAATATCAAAAAGAGCAGTGCGTCTATCAAATATATTTCATTCAACAATTCAAATTTCTAAAGACGGGACTCCTTTTGATAGCCAATATTGTAAAATCAGTTTTTTTTCTAGGGTTATAATAGTCGTTAATAATGGCAACAATTTATTTTGAATTAGATTTGGAGCACAGGAAGAAAAATCTGCTAATAGAAATGCTTCCCAAGAAAAAGGTAGATTGCTCTTCGTAATCTGTTGGACAAAATTATGAACTTTATACCAAAATTTCTTGATCTTAGAGCATTGCCATATATTGTGAATAAAGGTATTAGAAGATGAGGAACATTTTGGACAACAAGCAAACTTAGGGTCTGAGTTGGTAATTCTGCTCCATTGCGCTTGGGAAAGATAGGTTCTATTAAGAAATTTGATATGAATTTCTTGGAGTTTAGCTGATTTTAGCCACTTTAGGATCGATGGGAGTTGTGTCATGGTTCTGTTGAAAAATATTAAATCAGGAAAATCCTGTGACGCATGTGCACAAATACGGCTTCTAGCGAACTGTAGCAGTCACTGGACTGACAGCAACAGGTGAAAGATTTTTCTCCCACTGAGACTGCCAGTCCAGCGTGTGATTAGTAGTTAGAGCTTGCAATGCGAAGTCACTGAGTGCAGTCCTCCACATACTCACTGTGGTTGGCTCACTGACATGGATCTGTCACTGCTATAAAGTAAATTACTGTATACATGTAAGGACCGTATTCAATTAGAAGCGAAAAGTGCCGTTTGGCAAAAAGTTTCCGCTGATTCAGACTTTCCGCATGTTTTCAAAGAATCTCCATATTCAATTCCAGGACGATTTTGCCTAAGCGGAAAGTTAATGCAATGTAATAGGCGAAGAAGAGTAGCAGGTGAAAAGAAGTGCAAATCTTTTATTTTGGGATGCAAACATGGGAAAACCACCCAGAACCATTGGGACAGCTCCCCAAGGACAAATCTGCAAAAAAAACTATCAAAAATTACCTCAGAACACCCCAAAAAAGTACTTTCATTTTGGGGCTGAAGAAGTAAACAGTGGGGGACAAGCATAAAAACTAGTGAAATGGACTTCTTGGGGGTCTGTAAGTATGGATCAGGTGTTTTTAGGATTACAGGTACGTGTCGCAGGTGCGTTATTTCTGTTTTTGAAAGTTCACTTTAAAAGACATAAAAATATACTAGCATCCATTTTCAAGTACCCCAAATTTGACAGATGTACTTATTTTCACAAAAAATACTGCTTTATGCCATTTTTCACCACTTTTGCAAAGACGCTAATAAGAAGCTATTTAAACTGCTTAAGTACCCCGAATACTTTTATTAGGGCTATTAGTACACATCTCCATTAATTTCCTATGTTAGTGCATCTTATTTTGTGGTACAGACTGAATTCCCCACTTCTGACAGTACTTTCCGCATTCGCCGCTTAGTGTTTTTGCGCGGTTTGGAATTGAATAGGGCAAATAGTGGGGGCGCGCCCAAAAACTTTTCGCATCTGAAACTGGCGATGTAGGCAGAAAGTTGGACAGGCAAAACCTTTTCGACTTTTCGCGTCTAATTTAATACGGGTCTTAGTAGGAATTGCCTACAAATTTGACAATTACAAAGTTACAATTTTATTTATATGTGTTGATATCACAGATTTTTAGATAAGGCTCGTAACAATGTATGAGTCCATTTCCATGCATTGTGTGATGACAAAGTGTTAGCATAGATCCTCAATTGATCTTAACACATCTGGCTTTTACTACTCTACTGTGTGTTCCAAATGACTGACCAGCCAGTAACAGTAATAATCACTAATAAAGGTGGGTACACACCTGACAGATATATCTGCAGATGATGGTCATTCATACACACTGAACGACCATCATCTGTGCTGCAGGGGCTCGGACCGGACTGGGGGGGGTAGTGGGCGTGGACTAATTGCGGGTGGTGTGGCCGCGCCACGTTCGAGAAGAAAAAAATCATCTACGATGCGGCGCTGTGAGCTGGGGAGGGGGGTGCTGTGTGCCCCTCAACCCGGCGCACAGCCAATGGGGGGCGCGATCAGCGTGCTCACTCACCCTTTGGCATAGGAGACTGCTCGGGCTGCTGCTTTAGCAGCCTCGGACAGTCTCCCAGTGCAGCCCAGCACACAGCAGCGTGTGCTGGGCTGCTGTGGACGGGGAGCTGTGCCGGAGCCGGGTAACTAGTACTCTGCACCCCTGTGTATGGGCGATCAGCTGATCGCCCGTACACACTTGCCGATGGACAGATATGTCTGCAGACATATCTGTTCATTAGCTGTGCAGCACAGCCAATGCGATATGTCTGTGAAGGACGTTGTACACAGACATATCGTCTGTACACACTGGCCGACGGGGGCACAATATATTGGCCGATCAATTGATCGGCCAATATATCGGCCAGTGTGTACCCAGCATAAGCCACCACAAGTAGTAATGTCCTATAAAATATTGGCATTAGTATAAATGTATTAGCCTGCTATTACAGTATGTGTTCATACCAATGTGGCTAGGGATAATCTTGTGTTAATCTCACCTACTTTTGGGTTGACCCCACATACAGTAAAATTGGTACAGCCCACATGAGGCTACTTAAAGTGTCACATTTAGGGTTTTCAGATCCGAGTCAGGACCCGTGGACTGGGCTGACGAGTCAGCAGAATAGCAGTGGTTGAATCAGAGGTCTACTCATGGGTGATATCGATGTGGCAAATGCCTTTCAGAGAGGTCAGTGATACATGCAAGGCACCCAGTCTTCCCCTGGAACTAACTAAGTGGAACTCAACCCCTTACACTGATATGGATAAGGAGCCGGAACTAGTGTTTAAGAACTCAGTGAACAGAGGTGCGAGTAATTCAGGTAATTATCAGCCCATCTGGAATCTGCTAACAGATGCTGCAAACTAATTACCAGAGCTGGGTCACTGGAGCCTAAACACTCAAAGAGGAATCTAAGGCCCTCATTCAGAGCCGCACGTTAACAACAGTACGCTCGTTGCGTTCCGATGTTGACTAACCGCGCATGCGTCTGTGTTACACTGCGCATGTGCGTACGGCAGATTGCGAGCTTTTTTTCTCTCGTTCCTAAAATAGCGTACAGGAAGTGACATGTCAAATGTGATTGACAGAACAGGGCGTTTTTGGGTGTTGACGGGGGTGGAGATGAAAAAACGCAGGCGTGGCGAGGCGTTTTTGGGGCGTACATACATTAGCAGATGCGAACGTCAAATGTGTTCGGACCGTCTCATACGTCACTGAAACATCCGCTTTCCCTTCAAAATGCTCGCACAGCTTAGGGTCAGGATTACTCGACCACATTGGCGATGGCCTTCTCCTCCGTCCCGGGACTCCACGATGGTGCAGCGATTAATCGCGGCTGGTCAGTAAAGTAATTAGTGTTGGATTGAAATCCGGCTTGGTATGTGTTTGGAAAGCAGTTTATTGGGATAGCACAAAAGCGTACGCAGGTGGAAATCAGAGTTGCTAATGTCATGATTACACAATCAATTAGCGTACATTTTTGGGGTTTTATTTTGGCCACAATTTGGTGGTTATGGCCTATTGTAACAATAATGTCATCATCTTTTAATTAGCTCCCCTTTTTTTTGGTTTACTGTGGAATTTGCATCGCTATGTGATTTTTTAAACGTTCCTTAAAGAGGCCTTTTTTTTTTTTAAAGAGGGTCAGTTTTTGCGTTTAAGGCCAGGATTAAATGTAACCCATTTGTACAATAATGTCACAATACAATGTCAGTGTTTTGTTTTTAATTTATTGTTTACACACAAACAAATTGGCCTAATATTGTATTGCCTTTTTTTGTGGCCAAGATATTTGATCCAAAAAAAAATATAACATAACTACTAACATAAGCGTAAATACAAAATTTAAAAACATTTCACAAGAAAGGAGAGGGAAGTTTTGACCAGAAAGGAATATGAGCCAAGCACAGAAGGAGTGTGGGAAAAGTCGCCATTGCTGTCACCGTTTTCTCGCCCGTTTGGCTGGGTGAGGGTGGGCGCCAGACCGGGTCCGGGATGCCATCGGGCTGGCCTGTCCAGAGGCAGATGTTGTGGCCTCTGGACTAGGCACAGGGCTAGGCACATTTGGAGGATTGGCTGATGTTGTGCCAGAGGTGGAGGATCCGGATGTTCCGGCAGGAAGGGAGGTCGGCTCCACCATGTGCTGGCGAACGAGCTGCTCCAGGGCATCGGCGATGCGGATGTTGGCCCTGGTATTTTCCGCCAGGGCCTGACCAATGGTCACGTTGGCCGCAGCATTTTGCTCCAGGGCCTCAGCCACCCGTATCAGACTGGCGTCCATCCTCTGCAGAATCTCCGTATGGAAATCCGATTTAAAATTGAGTTCTGTGAGGAGGCCCACTGCCTGCGAGGGGGCACGCCCTGGACTGGCTTCTGCAGGGTCCTCAGCCGGATGTACTGGTTCCTCCCCTGCAGAGCCAGCAGAAATTCTGCGCCCAAGGCTCCCCTCTGGAGCAGACTCATCCGCCTCTGTCTCTGTTAGGAAATTGGAGAAAAGACTCACATTAGAATCTACATATTGGCACAATAGCATTTCTGAGTTGGTGACATCACAAGACTTACCTTGGCCAACATGAGGAGCCGCAAAGTCTGGCATGTCCGTATCCATGTTGGACACGCCAAACACCTCCACAGCCTGCACACACCCCTGTGCCATCTCTTCTAAGTCTGTCAACTCCAATGACACAGGGGTGGGACCCCCACCTGTCCCCCTTGCATGCCTAGCCCTGTCGGCAAGTTTTTGTTTGAGACGATATTTGAAGTCTGCCCATCTGTGGAATGAATTTGGAACCATTATCCTTTTTTTTACAATGGGGTTTGTTTATAGGATGGGAAAGTGTTTACTTACCGCCGTTTGACATCCCGGGCTAGACGGACATAATCACCCACCCTATTGACAGCAACGGCGACCTCCTCCCACATTCTCCACTTCTGGCTTTGGCTCATATTCCTGGCTGCCTGGGGCAGGATGTCAACGCACTTCTGGATCAAAACCTCCATCTCCTTGCTTGTGAAATGTGGCTGCCTTTTTTTTTTGCCAGCTTTGGCGGGTTGACTGGGGCCAGCAGTCTCTTCCATGTCATCCTCCTCACCTATTTGGGTAAATATGCAGATTTAGCCACTTCACAACTTGCACAATATTATGTTTTAAAAGAATCATTGACACAAAATGCATGAAGGCCTTACCGCCGCAATTTTGACCATTGTTTCCCTGGTTTGAAGCCATGTCTCTGCTTCCAGCATGAAATCATCCAGAAATTCTATGTGATTTCGTGACGTATTTATACATGCGTCCTTAGTTTGCGGCCGCATCATTGATTGTGCGTCCCTATGATTCATCCTTAATTTGTGCGGGAAAATAAACACTATTTATGGCTTGGTGTGTGTGGAGTCGAGGTGGGGTTGTTGGAGTGTTGTCGGTTAAGTGGTTTGGATTTGGTTGTTTGCGTTTGGAGGATTTGGCAGAGTTGGTTTTTTGTTTGTTTTTGCTACATTTCTTTGGTTTTTCCGTTCGCATTTTTTTCATTTTTTCCACATCCTTTCCTGATTTGGTAAGTTTTGTGCATTCAAATTTGTGGCCAATTGGTGTATTCTTCTGTTTTGTGGTTCGTTAATTTGTTTAACACTCATTTCATCTTTTTTAGTATTTTTTGGTTTTCGGACCCAAAGAAGTTTTTTGTGGAAATCTTATATATTCGAGTTGGGTAAGTCCATTTTTTGTCTTGCATTTGCGAATTAATTACCGCATTTTTGACTGTTGGTGTAGTGACTTGCATTTGCGAATTAATTACCGCATTTTTGACTGTTGGTGTAGCGACTTGCATTTGCGATTTAATTACCGCATTTTTGACTGTTGGTGTAGCGACTTGCATTTGCGAATTAATTACCGCATTTTTGACTGTTGGTGTAGTGACTTGCATTTGCGAATTAATTACCGCATTTTTGACTGTTGGTGTAGTGACTTGCATTTGCGAATTAATTACCGCATTTTTGACTGTTGGTGTAGCGACTTGCATTTGCGATTTAATTACCGCATTTTTGACGGCTTATTCATCATATAATCCAGTTTTGCTTTTCCCTTTTCCATTTTTTGGGTCCATTTGAACCCTATTTGACGTACGGTGTGCAATGTCGTTTTCATCGATGGCCAAATGTGTTTTTCCGCTATTTTCTGTGTTGGCTTGCAACAATTTTTAAACAAAAAAAACACCCTCTAAATTTTTGAAGTCTCATTGTTGGCTTTTTTACAGTTTATACGTATCATGACAATACCCCGGCATGTAAGCAGCTATGGATGGTATCAGAAAGCTAAGTTGTTTTTTCTTACTTTTGGGGTGGGTCAAAAGCCTTACATTGTAAACTTTGAATTTCAGGTAGATCTGGGGCGAATTGTTCTGGCCCTGCTCCCGGAAGACGACCAACCTCAAACTCGTCCCAGGCGTAGGCATCGTAGGCATGCAAGGCCCCAGATATTTCGAACACGTGTCACCCTTTTTGGAATGCCCGATGATGAGGTTTTAAGACGCTACCGTCTACCTCCCAAAATCATCATAGACACTCTCTCATTAATAGAAAGTGATCTTGAGCGGCAAATTGACAGTCCAACAGCAATACCACCACTGACGCAATTTATGGCGGTGTTACATTTCTGTGCCTCAGGATCATTTCAAACAATGGTGGGAATAGTGGCGGGCATCTCCCAATCCTCCTTTTCCAGGATCCTGAGGGCAGTGATGGAGGCACTTTTCAAGCACCTCCATCATTTTATTAAAATGCCTTTGGATATGGGTGCCCTTAGTGTGGCCAAGGCCAATTTTTACCAAATAGCTGGCTTCCCACACATCATAGGGGTTGTGGATGGTACTCACATACCACTTCAGCCTCCAGCACGGCTGGAGGCAATATTTAGAAACAGGAAACACTATCACTCCCTGAATGTAATGGTGGTATGTGATGCCTCCCTCCAGATCCTGTCCCTGAATGCTAAATTACCCGGAAGTGCTCATGACTCCTTCGTCATCCGGCAATCAGGGATATGGCAGAAATTAACCAACCTCCAAGCTGGTGATGTGTGGCTTCTGGGTAAGTGGAGACCTTTAGTACATAACAATGTTAAGCTTGATACACAGTGTTCCTGATGTGGTCTATTTTTGTTCACAGGAGACAGTGGATACCCTTGCATGTCCTGGCTGCTCACTCCTTATTTGGCTCCCACACCAGGGCCACAAAGTGCGTATAATTCCGCACTTACAGCCACCAGGCAAGTGGTGGAGCGCTGTATCTGCCTTTTAAAAGGCCGATTCAGATGCCTCCACCGCTCTGGTGGCGAGCTCATGTATGTGCCGGATATGGTGTCGAAAATTGTGGTCCTGTGTGGGATATTTCACAACATTGCCATAAGGAGTGGTGTCCCAATGCAGCCAGAGGATGCCTTACCTGAGGATGGCCCCCCCGAGGTTGGTCGAAGGTCAGTATGTGGGGGCGCCATACGCGATGATGTGGTGGCCAGATTTTTTAGGTAAGTTTGAACAAAACTCCAGTGTTTATACCTAATGTGTTTGTGTTTTTTGGCGAACATCTAATTTTTTTTTATTTTTCTCACCATCTTCTGTTTGTTCACATAATCTTTGGCACTCCAACGCTCACTACTTCCTGCTACCCTTACCAAACCTGGATCTGGTCCTTTTGGGCAAATATTCTGGAACCCATATCGCAACGCCATGTTTGTGGAATCATGTTGGCATGGTCCTTCGTCAACCAGTTCTTGATTTTGTGTTTTTATTTAATTATTTCTTGGTATGTGTTGTATTTGAATTTATCACTGTGTATTTTTTTTGGGAGTGACCACTTTGTTTTCTCTGTTATGTTGTGAATAAATGTTTGAAGAGTGAAATGGTCTTCCTTTTTTGGGACGTTAACAGCAAGTGTAACCAGGTTAACACAAGTTACATTTGACTAAGGGGTAAACCAGTACTGACGCCAGTTGAGCAAAACTGAAATATGTTTTCAGCTTCCCAATCCACACCAAAAGGAAGCCTGGCCCAACCTTGGGATTTGTAAGATTGGCCTAAGCAGCTTGCGCACCAAGTAGGAACCTGGAAAATGTAGAAATCTGTAATTGACACTACACCCAAAAAGGGAAATGACATTGTTACTGTTATGTGTTTCTGGTGTCTGTTTGACATACAAAGACAAAACACAATCTAACTTTTAAAAAAGGGAAATCCTTGCAGGAACTTATGTCAGGCTAAACTATCTTGGTTTTGGTTTTTAAAAATGAGCCACAACGTATATTTGTCTTAATAAATTTATTTGGAAAATAGAACCAAAAAAAAAAAACTAATGCCGAAGGAGGCCAGACAGCCGGTCGAGGGCCACCAGAAGGCCGATTACATGTTGGCGCATCTGCCCCACAACATCCGCCACCTCTTGCCGACGCCTCTGTTCCTCTGTGGGTGAGAAAAGTGTGTGGGTTAATACAACAATAGGGAATCCACAGAAAAACTTAAAAAAAAAACCAAATCACTCCTAAACCCAAAAACAGAAATAAAAAGGGTGGGCTGGCAAAAATACAAGGCCTAGGTACAAATTCCCACAGGTATGATATGTGTATGCTTAAATCACCAGGAAGAGGTAAAGGCAAACCTTCACAATCAACAAAAGTCAAGCCACAAAAACACGAAGAAAGGCACGACACATGATTACATACAAACAGTTTGTGCTTTAAAAAAAAAATTAAAAAAACATACCGGGAGACAAATCGGGAGCTCCGGCCAAACCTCCATGATCCTCCTCGGAGGATCCGTCATTCCCCAAAGAATGGGGCGGAGTTATGCTGGACTCCGGGGAGGGGGTAATTGGAAGAGGGGTGGGTGGAGGAGAGGGGGAAGTGGGACGGAGGGGAAGGAGGCCCGACATTTCCGGGAGAGGGTCTGGGAAGGATGGGGAGGAGTGGGGAATAGGGGAAAGATTTGGGGTGGAGTGTTGGCTGGGGGTTGGGGAGAGTGGGCGGGAACGCCGTCTGGACGGACGTTGACGGCGGAGTCTTGGCTGTCCCCCTAAAATATGTCAAAGAAATTGCGTTTAGTTTATGGACAAATCCGGGCAACCAAACAAAAAAAAAAAAAATAATAAAAAATAAAACCAAAAAAAATAGCAGTAGAATTAAAAAATCAGAAATAGAGGGGAAACATGCAGACGCAGATATGAGTACAAATAATAAATAGAACAGACAGGAAAACATGCAGACGCAGATATGAGTACAAATAATAAATAGAACAGACAGGAAAACATGCAGACGCAGATATGAGTATAAATAATAAATAGAACAGACAGGAAAACATGCAGACGCAGATATGAGTACAAATAATAAATAGAACAGACAGGAAAACATGCACACGCAGTTTGCCCCACAAACACAAACATTAAAACCACAATACATAACACTTACTTGCCAGGATCTGCATGCGAAAGCATGCCAGCAAGCGGGGCGTTCGCCGTTGCAGGTCGGACCACCTGCGCTCCAGCTGCCCGATGTTGCGGCGTGAGCCGAAGGACCGCAGGCGGGACCGTACCTCCGCATACGCAGAGCGCTTCTGCCGGTTGGTCATGGGTTGAGGCTGGCTGGTGATCCGGCGATCCATGACCTCCGTAAGCACCAGCAGCTCACGCCTGGTGAATGCGGAGGCTCTCATGATGGCAATGGTGTTTTTCTTAAAAATCATTTTTGATACAGTGTGTAAAAATTTTCTGATTGGCTAATGTATTTTGGAAATTAACAGGAGCAATTTTATTGGTTAGTGTATGAGTCATGTGTTCGACAGGGCCAGAAATCTCTGGAGAGTTAGGATAGGCTTGATGCAGTGACATGCGTAAGCAAATTTAAATAAAGAAATTAACCCAGGGAAATATGCGGGGATCCACAGCAATAGTACAATTGTTTAATTGTGGTTCACATGTTTTTTGAACAATAAAAGCGAATGTTTCATCCGTACGTATTCTGCGGGTAAACACAAACACGGACAAGAGTAAAGTTTCTTGCATTGTGTTGAAAACAAACAAACAATTAAGCTAATTGATACATTGATTGGCATGATACGATTGATGGAGGTAGGCAGAATAAAGGAGCAGGTAATCGACATCTGACAAGGCCACTTCCTGTTTATACGTGTGCGTGCGTTCCTTTCAAGCCATTTCGGGGATGTACGCTCGCTATTTCGTACGCTCGTTAGTTAGAGGAGGGGTCGTCAGAGTTTAGGGAGGAATTTTAGATGCGAACGAAAATACGAGCGAGCCATTGAATTTAAATATTTTTGTACGTACGCCTAACGTACGTGCGCCCGCTTGCGAGTGGGTCTGAATGAGGGCCTAAGTCCAATACCCAGTAGAAACCAGAGTGAATACTGAAGCAGAGAATCAGCATGAACCAAAACACTTCAGGAGAGGACTGTCAGGGCAACAACCATCATCGATCATGGTGCCGATGGCAGTGACGTAACTAGGGCAGGGCGAGTGGGGTGCGTGCCCTGGGTGCCGTTGGACCGGCAGCGCAGGGGGGGGGCGCTGCCGGCCACGGTACTGGCCCGCCCTAGTTAGCCAGTGTAGCGCCGACCACAATGAGTGCGGTCAGCGCTTCACACCAGAGCCCATTCCCTCCCCCTGAGCGCTTGCCCAATAGCGCTAGGAGGCGGGCTCAGGCTGTGCATAACACACGCATCGCCGCCAGCGCTGGCGGCGATGCGTGTGTTAAACAGCAGCCAATGAGAGTCAGATAGACTCTCATTGACTGCTGCAGCACCCACTGCAAGAGCCGGACTTCCGTCCGGCTCCTGCAGTGGGTAATGGGACTGACGTCATGACGTCATGATGTCTGTCCCATAATGCTGAGCGCACCAGCCCGGGTGGACTGGCGGGCGGCGGGAGCGGCATCGCGGACAGGAGCAGGAGCAGCGTGGAATCAGGTAAGTATATTTTTAATGTGCTAGTGGCAGGTGCAGACAATGTGCTAGTGACATGTGCAGACAATGTGCTAGTGACAGGTGCAGACAATGTGCTAGTGGAGGTGCAGACAATGTGCTAGTGACAGGTGCAGACAATGTGCTAGTGGCAGGTGCAGACAATGTGCTAGTGACAGGTGCAGACAATGTGCTAGTGAAGGTGCAGACAATGTGCTAGTGGAGGTGCAGTCAATGTGCTAGTGGAGGTGCAGACAATGTGCTAGTGGAGGTGCAGACAATGTGCTAGTGACAGGTGCAGACAATGTGCTAGTGACAGGTGCAGACAATGTGCTAGTGACAGGTGCAGACAATGTGTTAGTGGAGGTGCAGACAATGTGCTAGTGGCAGGTGCAGACAATGTGCTAGTGACAGGTGCAGACAATGTGCTAGTGGCAGGTGCAGACAATGTGCTAGTGACAGGTGCAGACAATGTGCTAGTGACAGGTGCAGACAATGTGCTAGTGAAGGTGCAGACAATGTGCTAGTGGAGGTGCAGACAATGTGCTAGTGGAGGTGCAGACAATGTGCTAGTGGAGGTGCAGACAATGAGCTAGTGACAGGTGCAGACAATGTGCTAGTGACAGGTGCAGACAATGTGCTAGTGACAGGTGCAGACAATGTGCTAGTGGAGGTGCAGACAATGTGCTAGTGACAGGTGCAAACAATGTGCTAGTGACAGGTGCAGACAATGTGCTAGTGACAGGTGCAGACAATGTGCTAGTGACAGGTGCAGACAATGTGCTAGTGGCAGGTGCAGACAATGTGCTAGTGACAGGTGCAAACAATGTGCTAGTGGCAGGTGCAGACAATGTGCTAGTGATAGTTGCAGACAATGTGCTAGTGACAGGTGCAGACAATGTGCTAGTGGCAGGTGCAGACAATGTGCTAGTGGAGGTGCAGACAATGTGCTAGTGACAGGTGCAGACAATGTGCTAGTGAAAGTGCAGACAATGTGCTAGTGGAGGTGCAGACAATGTGCTAGTGACAGGTGCAGACAATGTGCTAGTGACAGGTGCAGACAATGTGCTAGTGACAGGTGCAGACAATGTGCTAGTGGAGGTGCAGACAATGTGCTAGTGACAGGTGCAGACAATGTGCTAGTGGCAGGTGCAGACAATGTGCTAGTGGAGGTGCAGACAATGTGCTAGTGACAGGTGCAGACAATGTGCTAGTGAAAGTGCAGACAATGTGCTAGTGGAGGTGCAGACAATGTGCTAGTAACAGGTGCAGACAATGTGCTAGTGACAGGTGTAGACAATGTGCTAGTGACAGGTGCAGACAATGTGCTAGTGGAGGTGCAGACAATGTGCTAGTGACAGGTGCAGACAATGTGCTAGTGGCAGGTGCAGACAATGTGCTAGTGACAGGTGCAGACAATGTGCTAGTGAAGGTGCAGACAATGTGCTAGTGGAGGTGCAGACAATGTGCTAGTGGAGGTGCAGACAATGTGCTAGTGGCAGGTGCAGACAATGTGCTAGTGACAGGTGCAGACAATGTGCGAGTGGGAGGTGCAGACAATGTGCTAGTGACAGGTGCAGACAATGTGCTAGTGACAGGTGCAGACAATGTGCTAGTGAAGGTGCAGACAATGTGCTAGTGGAGGTGCAGACAATGTGCTAGTGGAGGTGCAGACAATGTGCTAGTGACAGGTGCAGACAATGTGCTAGTGACAGGTGCAGACAATGTGCTAGTGGAGGTGCAGACAATGTGCTAGTGACAGGTGCAGACAATGTGCTAGTGACAGGTGCAGACAATGTGCTAGTGACAGGTGCAGACAATGTGCTAGTGGAGGTGCAGACAATGTGCTAGTGACAGGTGCAGACAATGTGCTAGTGACAGGTGCAGACAATGTGCTAGTGACAGGTGCAGACAATGTGCTAGTGGAGGTGCAGACAATGTGCTAGTGGAGGTGCAGACAATGTGCTAGTGACAGGTGCAGACAATGTGCTAGTGACAGGTGCAGACAATGTGCTAGTGACAGGTGCAGACAATGTGCTAGTGGAGGTGCAGACAATGTGCTAGTGGAGGTGCAGACAATGTGCTAGTGACAGGTGCAGACAATGTGCTAGTGACAGGTGCAGACAATGTGCTAGTGACAGGTGCAGATGTGAGCCCTAGCGATGTCTCGTCAGCCAACACTCACCACTTTTCCGCGGCAGAGTCCTAGAGCCTTCGTTCCCAAATTGCCAACTGATCTACGATCCGGATCCTCTTCACCGTTGTGTTTTCAGGTTCAAACCAGCCTGATGCTGTAAAAGAAAGGGTTATTCAATAACAATCCTCCTATGCTTGGTGACACAGTAACCGCTAGGGATGAATGCGACCTTCACCGGTTGGGTGAATGGTCATCATTGGCACGGGGCCTCAGCTACCCAGTTTTCACCTATACAGTGCTCACACACTCAGGTGTAGTTTGGATCTCACACCGTTGTGAAAGATCCCCTAACCGGTGTTCAAAGGAAGAACAGACAGAGGAAGAGAAAGTATAGGATGTTTGGATCTCTCACCGTTGTGAGAGATCCCCTATCGAACGCTCCAATGAAAGACAGACAGACACCGAGAGATACTCACACTAGCCCCCTTGTCACCTTGATGGGTCGTCCGCCGCCCCTGAGAATCAAACAAAACAATCCCCCCCTTCCTTCACGGACAAACACGCAAATAATGCTGTACCAACGGGGTTACCTCTTTGTATGCCTGGAAGCTTGAACCTTACTTCCAGAAACTTCCTCCGTGAACTCTCTGCTATAACGAGAAGATTCAGGGCAAACAACAAATAAACGTCTTCTTACACACTATATTAACTAGGCTTGGGGACAATACACCTCTAGCGGAAACACTCTTGTCTCAGCTGTCCCTCTCTTTCTCTTCCCGGCCGGCCGGCCCTGTCTGCGCCCTTCTATGAACACACCGCTGCCTTGACCTACTAGGCTAAATCTTCAGAGCTCCCCCTGCAGGGGTTCAGAACCGAAGCCGCACAGCCCCTTGCACTGACTCCCGAGAGGGCTTACTCAATAATCTATGCCCAGTATTCAACCTCACCCAGCTGGGGCTAACGCGAGTGATCCGAGCCTATTAGCCGGATTACTTTATCCCTTGAACCGCTTATCAGCACTCTGTACCCAGTGGTACAGACCTCCAGCACCGGTCACTCTGTGGCACAGGTCCGCCGACCTGTGGATGATCGCTTTTGGTTCTTACCAGGATGCCTTTCACTTTAAACCCACCTTCCTTCGGCCGATCCCTAGGAATCTAGGCCTAACGCCCAGATCACTTTGGAGCTGGGCCACCACTAGTGAACCTAATGGTCTTTTAGTGAACTGGGCCTAATGCCCAGACCACCTTATATGTAGGGCTGCCTCTGAGGGTCGTTTTAGTGACCTGGGCCTAATGCCCAGACCACTTTATATGCAGGTCTACCAGAGGGTCGTTTCAGTGACCTGGCCTAATGCCCAGACCACTTTGTATGCAGGTCTGTCGCCTATTTGAGCCTAAACAACCTGGGCCTAATGCCCAGGTTGCTGACTGTAGAGCCTAAGGATTTGCCCTACAGGGCCTAATGCCCCCTGCTATCCCTGGGGCCTTGTGCCCCTCCTACGTGGCCACAGGCCTAGTGCCTGATGATACCCACGGGCCTTAAGCCCGACAACACTTGATGTACTTATTAAATATAAGTAAAGGTGGCCCACGGCCGCCTACCCTGTTCGTTGGGAGAGCCTGCAGTGGGGAACTTCGATAAGCTCTTTAACTTTCCTCCACTGCAGAGCTCTCCGGTCCTCAGCTTCGGCTCCGCTGACCGCCGCCTGCCGCCATCTTCCTCCTCCAGCAACAGCGCCTCCGTCTTCAGCTGTTGAACACGGCGTCTTCCAGCGTTTTCCTGCGCCTCTGGAACTCTTCTCCTCCGCGGACGGTCTTCCTGGCTTGCTCTCCGCCGACGGACTGACTCGCCCCGCTCAGCGGCGCCTAATATATGGAGCCGCGAGGGGGCGGAGCCATGACGCGGCGAGCCACAATTGGCCCACCGTGCCAGACTCGGATTGGCTGTCCGCCCGCGAGCCATTACTGGCTCGCCAGCGGCGCCAAATTCAAAATCCGCGCTGGTGGTTGGACGAGCTTGAATCTTTCCAGATGCAAGCTCATCCAGCCCCGTCCTCCGCCGCCGCACCGCGCCGCCCGAACCGCCGACGCCTGCCCGTCCAGCGGTCACTGGATCTCGGGCCGGACCAGGCCCCGCACCGATGACCCCGCTCACATTTCCACCCCCTGTGTCCTTTGTAGTCCCTACAAAGGAGGTCTGAGACCAGACAAAGTCAGGATCAGCATATTGAGGCCCAGGCACGCCACGATTGAATCGTTGAGAACATCTAGGTAAGGGTGTTACATCCGCCACCTCTGGAACATCGTCGACTTCATTCACAGTGGGAATTTCTGCGGGTGCCCACCACTCCTCTTTAAGGTTGCCCATTCCGGCCGGAGTGGACAACGTGGTCTCCTCATTACGCGAGTCATTCTGAATGACGTCAGGTATAAGGTCCCTTTCTGCTGAAATTGGGAAAAGGCAGGGACGCAACATGTCCCGATGAAGAGTCCGCAATCGCCCCAGACCATCAGTGGATTCCACCTGATAGACCGGTCCTTCCGCTGACAAACGACATCTGATCACATAAGGTAAAACTTCCCAACGCTCAGATAGTTTACCCCCCGGACGAGTCATACGGACCAGGACCCGTTGCCCTACGGAAAACGGCTCAACCCCTCGCGCCCCAGCCGGGGTACGTCTATGATCGGCTATCATCTTTTCCGTCAAATCATGAGCAATTTTCAGACGCCGCCGATGTTCCTCCACCCAACCTGTAGGAAGCGATCCCTCCCTACCATCGGACTCGGTTAGTACCAAGTCCTGAACTTCCCGGCCCAGCCGACCGAACAACAAAAAGAAAGGAGAAAACCCGGTAGTACTATGAACTCTATTATTGTAGGCCCAAACCAATTCCTGCACATGTTCAGGCCACCTCCGTTTTTTTGTTTCTTCCAGGGTTCAGAGCATCTGTAGCAAGGTCCGGTTGAACCTTTCACAGGCCCCATTACCCTGAGGGTGGTATGGAGTTGTACGGGACTTCTGTAGCCCGTACAGTTGGCACAGACGTTCCATTAGCCGCCCTTGAAAACAGGCTCCCTGATCTGAATGTATCCTTTCGGGACACCCATATTGCCGTATAAAATTTTCCACAATCGCTTTTGTAGCCGACTCAGCCATCTGGTCACGGGTTGGCACTACCACAGTAAACTTTGTGAAGTGGTCCATCATTACCAAAGCGTATTGATGACCACTAACTGACTCCCCAATCAGCACATAATCTATCATTAGTAACTCCAATGGTCGATTTGTACAGATGGTCTGAATAGGCGCATGTTGTTCCGAGGGTTTGACCACTCCACAGCGTCTACACTCCCAACAGACCCGAACGACCATGTTCTGCATTTGAGGTGCAAAATACTGACGTCGCAACCATTGATAGGTCTTATCACTGCCCAAGTGTGCTCCTTCCTGGTGTGCGTTTTCAATCAGTGGTCGGACCAACGCTTCTGGTACCACTATCTGCTCTACAAACCGAAGCTCCGAACTAAGGTAGGTGCGATGCCGGAGAGTACCTGCACAAACCTTGAGTCGGTCCCACTTACGCAGCAGCTTCTGACAGAAAGTAGTAAGCCTACTCCTTTCCCATTTGCTGGGCCAGTGACCATCTTCCTTCCACTGCATAATAGCTCTGAAACCGGGGTCTTCCTGCTGCTCGCGTGCCCAGTTTTGTTCGCTATTCCGGAGTATCGTGGCACTCTGCTTGACATTCCGATCACCCTTTGCCCCTGATTTCCTCACACGGGTCAGATCGGGGACTTCTACCTCTTCCCAGTCTTCATCCCCCTGTGTCCCAGGGACTTCTACAGGAAACCGAGATAAAGCATCAGCATTTCCGTTATTTTTCCCTGGCCGGTAACGAATGGTATAGGAAAACTTAGCTAACCGGGCTACCCAGCGTTGCTCCAGGGCCCCAAGCTTGGCAGTCCCCAAATAGGCTAGAGGGTTATTATCGGTAAAGATATCTACATGGGTGGCCGTCAGATATTCAGCAAATTTTTCGGTCACAGCCCAGACGACGGCCAATAATTCCAACTTGAAGGAACTGTAGTTGTCTGGGTTTCTCTCTGTTTCTCTCAAACTACGACTCCCGTAGGCAATCACTCGCTCCTGGCCATCCTGAACCTGAGCAAGTACGGCCCCTAGGCCTTGCAAGCTCCCATCAGTATACAAAACAAATGGTGTCTCAAAATTGGCATAGGCCAATATGGGGGCTTCTGTGAGGGCTTGCTTTAAGCACACAAAGGCCGCTTCCTGGGATATGCCCCACGCCACCGCTTGAGTTTTCTGAGTTGTGGCCACCCCCCGCAATAGAGCGTGGAGTGGCTCAGCAATCTTGGCAAAATCCTTGATGAAACGTCGGTAATAACCGACCAACCCTAGGAATGCTCGTAACTCGGTCACTGTACGGGGTGTCTTCCATTCTTGCACAGCTGCAAGTTTACTTGGTGTGGGATGCACCCCATCACGTGACACCACATGCCCTAAATACTCCAGACTAGTCTTTAGTAGGTGACATTTCCGAGGTTTGACCTTCAACCCATATCCCTCCAGGCGCTGCAAGACCATCTCCAAACGAGCTAAATGTTCATCCACCGTGGCGGAATACACAATAATGTCATCTAGATAAATCAGAAGGGTTTCGAAATTCAAATCTCCCAGACACCGCTCCATCATCCTCTGAAACGTTGCCGGGGCGTTGGTGAGCCCGAATGGCATGCGGCAAAACTCGAAAAGTCCCATGGGCGTAATGAACGCAGTCTTTTCTTGATCTTGTGTGGCAACCGGTACTTGCCAATATCCGCTGGCCAAGTCTAAGGTGGAAAAGAACTTGGCCTCGCCTAACGCCGCCAGGGACTCCTCAATCCGAGGTAGAGGGTAGGCATCCCGTACGGTGCAACTGTTCTGCCTCCGATAGTCCACACAAAAACGGATGCTCCCATCCTTCTTCCTAACCAACACTATGGGGGCGGCCCATGGACTCTTACTCTCCTGAATCACTTCGTTATCCAGCATCTGTCGAAGCATTGTCTTGACCTCCTGGTAAAGCTTTGGGGGAATAGGCCGGTATCTTTCGCGAATGGGTAAGGTGTCTCCCGTGCGAATCTCATGTTGTAAATTGTCCGTGTAACCGAAATCTTCCTCATGTCTCGAAAAAGCTCTCCGACGTCTCCACAGCATCTGGTCCAACTTCTGCACCATATCGGAGTCACAGTCAGCTAGCGAGACATCCATCTGCTCCCTTATTATCCCTCCGTTCCACTCTATACTTGGTTCCTCCTCCTGCTCGACCTGCACTGACATGGTCCATGATTCAGTGGCTTCTGACTGAAGCAAAATACTTTGGCCTCTGCGAACACCATCACCATCAATAGCTACCACTCGGGCAATTACAGCTCCTGCTGGGACACGCTGAATTTGTGCCCCTAAGTTACATATCCGGACCAACACCTTCCCTTCTTTGACTACTGACAAAGTTCTAGCCAGAACTATTCCGGACTCTATTCCGAAGAAGCCTGTGGGTTCTATCATTACCTCGAACCCGTCCAATCGCTGATGGGTACGCACCTCCAGGGGGAGTACTATCTCCTGACGAGGGGGTAGATCTATTCGTTGCCGATGGCTGGTTTTAATGAGGCCCAAAGATTCCTTTCCTTTTCCCTGGGCCCCACATCGCTGTCCCACCTGTTGAAAGGCTTGTTGAACCGGTCGTTGGACCCCCAAATGTCTCCAGTACCGAGGACCATTCTCTTGAAACAAAATTTGATCCAGGTCTTTCAATACGTTCATTCCAAGGATCACCGGTCCATGACTCAAACCTGCGCTACTGACCACAAGGATACCTTTCTTCCCCAACTTTCGGCCACAAACTTCTATTTCCATCCAGACAACCCCTACCACTGGAATGGGGAGGTTGTTAGCTGCAGTGAGAGTGACCCAACTCTCCAAAACAGATTCCTTCAGGTGAGAATAATGTTTCAAGAAACAGTCCTCGGACATGGTGGTCACCTGAGATCCTGTATCCAACAAACACTGTTGATTTTTTCCCCCTAGGCATCCAACAACAATGGGACACTCCCCTACCAATTCAGCCGAGTTGACAATGGCTATCTCTCCACGTAACTCCCCCGCGGGTGGTCCCCTTACCGCGAGGGATTCTAGTTTAACTGGGGCTCAGAAATTGCCTTGGTACAATTCCGGGCAATGTGTCCAAACCGATTGCAACGGTAGCATCGGGGGCCCCTAGCTCCTCCTTGTCTAACTCCAACACCTCTTCCTCTGGATCCGTCCGACTCTCTGGGCCGGTACTCTTCTTCAGCTCTGCGGCCTCTTTGCCGGTATACTTCCTCTCTTAGCCGGGAAACCTCTTCTTTCATTTCCTGGGTTGCCTTAGCAAAAGCTGCTTTAAGATCTTGAACGCATGATTCCAAAGGGTTGGCCTCCCGGCCCATCACGGGAGCAGACGTCGAATGTACCCACTGTGGAGTAACAGCATATGGACCAAAATTTGCATCTCGGTCCCGGGACACAGCGTCTATCTGTATCTGATGAAAAGTCAGTTTGTCGTCTTGCGTGATTTTATCTAACAAAATCTGTCGCAATGGGACATTCCTCAACCCCATTGCAAATTGATCTCGTAACATCTGGCTGGTATTTGGAAGTGCACCCATCCCATCCGGATCGCGCCTTCTAATCTCGCCCATCAATTCTTGAAGTGCATTAGCAAACTGAGGAATGGACTCATCCTCTCTCTGGAACCGGGCAAACAACCGTTGTCGTAGGGTACCAGCCGATGACGTGTTCCCATAGAGATCCCCCAGAATCTTCAGTACCTTTTTCAGGGAATCGCGATCTTCTTCCGGTCTCAAGAGGATAGTACGTCTGGCTTCCCCTTCGAGGGAATTCAGAGCCAATTGGAGTTTTGACTCCGGAGACACCTTATATAGGAGGGCAATTCCCTCGAGTTGCGATTTCCAATCCTCCAACTGTAAATTGCGGCCATCGTACCGAGGCAAATGAGCGAGCGCAGGGCCTATGTTGACCCGTCCAGTTGCCCCCCTATTCTCTTCATCGTCTGACATCCTGCCGACTACGCCAAAATGTGAGCCCTAGCGATGTCTCATCAGCCAACACTCACCACTTTTCCGCGGCAGAGTCCTAGAGCCTTCGTTCCCAAATTGCCAACTGATCTACGATCCGGATCCTCTTCACCGTTGTGTTTTCAGGTTCAAACCAGCCTGATGCTGTAAAAGAATGGGTTATTCAATAACAATCCTCCTATGCTTGGTGACACAATAACCGCTAGGGATGAATGCGACATTCACCGGTTGGGTGAATGGTCATCATTGGCACGGGGCCTCAGCTACCCAGTTTTCACCTATACAGTGCTCACACACTCAGGTGTAGTTTGGATCTCACACCGTTGTGAAAGATCCCCTAACCGGTGTTCAAAGGAAGAACAGACAGAGGAAGAGAAAGTATAGGATGTTTGGATCTCTCACCGTTGTGAGAGATCCCCTATCGAACGCTCCAATGAAAGACAGACACCGAGAGATACTCACACTAGCCCCCTTGTCACCTTGACAGGTCGTCCGCCGCCCCTGAGAATCAAACAAAACAATCCCCCCCTTCCTTCACGGACAAACACGCAAATAATGCTGTACCAACGGGGTTACCTCTTTGTATGCCTGGAAGCTTGAACCTTACTTCCAGAAACTTCCTCCGTGAACTCTCTGCTATAACGAGAAGATTCAGGGCAAACAACAAATAAACATCTTCTTACACACTATATTAACTAGGCTTGGGGACAATACACCTCTAGCGGAAACACTCTTGTCTCAGCTGTCCCTCTCTTTCTCTTCCCGGCCGGCCGGCCCTGTCTGCGCCCTTCTATGAACACACCGCTGCCTTGACCTACTAGGCTAAATCTTCAGAGCTCCCCCTGCAGGGGTTCAGAACCGAAGCCGCACAGCCCCTTGCACTGACTCCCGAGAGGGCTTACTCAATAATCTATGCCCAGTATTCAACCTCACCCAGCTGGGGCTAACGCGAGTGATCCGAGCCTATTACACGGATTACTTTAGCCCTTGAACCGCTTATCAGCACTCTGTACCCAGTGGTACAGACCTCCAGCACCGGTCACTCTGTGGCACAGGTCCGCCGACCTGTGGATGATCGCTTTTGGTTCTTACCAGGATGCCTTTCACTTTAAACCCACCTTCCTTCGGCCGATCCCTAGGAATCTAGGCCTAACGCCCAGATCACTTTGGAGCTGGGCCACCACTAGTGAACCTAATGGTCTTTTAGTGAACTGGGCCTAATGCCCAGACCACCTTATATGTAGGGCTGCCTCTGAGGGTCGTTTTAGTGACCTGGGCCTAATGCCCAGACCACTTTATATGCAGGTCTACCAGAGGGTCGTTTCAGTGACCTGGGCCTAATGCCCAGACCACTTTGTATGCAGGTCTGTCGCCTATTTGAGCCTAAACAACCTGGGCCTAATGCCCAGGTTGCTGACTGTAGAGCCTAAGGATTTGCCCTACAGGGCCTAATGCCCCCTGCTATCCCCGGGGCCTTGTGCCCCTCCTACGTGGCCACAGGCCTAGTGCCTGATGATACCCACGGGCCTTAAGCCCGACAACACTTGATGTACTTAATAAATATAAGTAAAGGTGGTCCACGGCCGCCTACCCTGTTCGTTGGGAGAGCCTGCAGTGGGGAACTTCGATAAGCTCTTTAACTTTCCTCCACTGCAGAGCTCTCCGGTCCTCAGCTTCGGCTCTGCTGACCGCCGCCCGCCGCCGTCTTCCTCCTCCAGCAACAGCGCCTCCGTCTTCAGCTGTTGAACACGGCGTCTTCCGGCGTTTTCCTGCGCCTCTGGAACTCTTCTCCTCCGCGGACGGTCTTCCTGGCTTGCTCTCCGCCGACGGACTGACTCGCCCCGCTCAGCGGCGCCTAATATATGGAGCCGCGAGGGGGCGGAGCCATGACGCGGTGAGCCACAATTGGCCCGTCGTGCCAGACAAGGATTGGCTGTCCGCCCGCGAGCCATTACTGGCTCGCCAGCGGCGCCAAATTCAAAATCCGCGCTGGTGGTTGGACGAGCTTGAATCTTTCCAGATGCAAGCTCGTCCAGCCCCGTCCTCCGCCGCCGCACCGCGCCACCCGAACCGCCGACGCCTGCCCGTCCAGTGGTCACTGGATCTCGGGCCGGACCAGGCCCCTGCACCGATGACCCCGCTCACACAGACAATGTGCTAGTGACAGGTGCAGACAATGTGCTAGTGGAGGTGCAGACAATGTGCTAGTGACAGGTGCAGACAATGTGCTAGTGGCAGGTGCAGACAATGTGCTAGTGGCAGGTGCAGACAATGTGCTAGTGGCAGGTGCAGACAATGTGCTAGTGACAGGTGCAGACAATGTGCTAGTGGCAGGTGCAGACAATGTGCTAGTGACAGGTGCAGACAATGTGCTAGTGACAGGTGCAGACAATGTGCTAGTGAAGGTGCAGACAATGTGCTAGTGGAGGTGCAGACAATGTGCTAGTGGAGGTGCAGACAATGTGCTAGTGACAGGTGCAGACAATGTGCTAGTGACAGGTGCAGACAATGTGCTAGTGACAGGTGCAGACAATGTGCTAGTGACAGGTGCAGACAATGTGCTAGTGACAGGTGCAGACAATGTGCTAGGGACAGGTGCAGACAATGTGCTAGTGGAGGTGCAGACAATGTGCTAGTGACAGGTGCAGACAATGGGCCTGATTCAGACCCACTCGCGAGCGGGGTCGATGTTATGGACTGAGCATGCGCACGACGGAGGGAGCTCCGTCGTGCGCATGCGCCAGACGCGACGAGCGAGGGAAAGTCCTTCGCTCGTTGTGTCCGATCAAAGGGGGCGTGCTGTCAATGTTGATTGACAGCACGCCCCCTTTGGTAGGCGTTCCGGGGGCGTGCCCCCCTGACGGGGGCATTCCCACGGGAACGCCTCCCGTCAAAAGCCGGCCCACTGACATCACTAGTGAGTGCTAGTGGAGGTGCAGACAATGTGCTAGTGACAGGTGCAGACAATGTGCTAGTGACAGGTGCAGACAATGTGCTAGTGACAGGTGCAGACAATGTGCTAGTGGAGGTGCAGACAATGTGCTAGTGGCAGGTGCAGACAATGTGCTAGTGACAGGTGCAGACAATGTGCTAGTGGAGGTTGTCATGTGTGCGCAGCAGACAGGCAGTGCCAGATTAAAGTTCTCATGGGCCTGGAGCTGAAATTTATGAAGGGCCTATTATGTGCTGTTGCAGGGGGTGTGACTACTGATATAGTGTGACCAGTGATGTGGGGGTGTGGTCTGTGCCGTGGTGTGTGGCTAGCACCATGGAGCATAGTTACCCACATACATTCAACCATCTCCGAAAGACTGATCCTAAGACTATGACACTGCCATTTGCACATTGTCAATTACCAGAGAAGGACGGATGATGCATCAGGGTGCATACAGACACTGCTTCGTCGCACGTAATGACTTCACAGGTCTCACGAGATGTGGTAACACAAAGCATCCACGCCACAAGTGAGCTGTAAACAAAGAATGTGATTGGGATCCTGCCGTGCCATTGTTGGCCCAGTGTGGGTATTTAGCTCGGTAATTATCATGTTTGTATGCACCCTGACAAAAAATTTAATCTTGCACCTGCCCCTTCCTATCTCATTCAAATATTGCACTTTTAATTGCCATTGTTTCAGACTTAAAAATTAAACATGCTCTCTATATATATTTATAATATATACACGTTAATACACATGTTTTTATTTAATATTATATATATTTATATATAGACATAAATACATATGTACTATATACTGTATGTATATTATATATATATATATATATATATAAATATATATATATATATACACACACACACACACACTACACACACACATATATATATACATATATATATATATATATATACACACAGTTTGTATACATTCTGTTTATATTTAGATATTTAGAATATAAACACATATTTTTTTAAATATTTAATAGTATAACTATGTATAGATATGCATACATATAAATATATATAGTAATCTTGATGGGCGGCACACTCGTTATACCTCCAATGAGGTTCCTGGTGCCTTCCGTAGGTAGCCCCAGCACAGCGATCCAACATAAATCTGAAAACCTGCGGCAATTGGACAAAATATTGTAGTACAATAGGCAGGTGTAATACCAACGTTTTGATGAATTTAATACATCGTCATCAGGGCCCCGATAATGATGTATTAAATTCATAGAAACGTTGGTATTTCACCTGCCTACTGTACTACACTTTCTTGTCTGAGTGCGGCCGGTTTGCGGATTTATAAATAAATATATATATATGTATATATATATTAGGGGTGTGCACCGGCCACTTTTCGTGTTTTGGTTTTGGATCTGGATCTTTCTTCATGTTTTGGATCTGGATTGGTTTTGCCAAAACCACCCTTCCGTGTTTTGGGTTCTGGGTTTTGTGTTTTGGATCTGTATTTTTTTTAAAAAAAGCATAAAAACTGCTATAATCACAGAATTTGTGTGTTTTTCTGCTCCTATGCTATTATTAACCTCAATAACCTTAATTTCCACTCATTTCCAGTCTATTCTGAACTCCTCACACCTCACAATAGTGATTTTATGTCCAAAAGGTTGCACCGAGGTAGCTGGATGACTATGCTAAGAGATACGAGTGGGCGGCACAAACACGTGGCCCATCTAGGAGTGACACTGCAGTGGCAGACAGGATGGCAGTTTGAAAAACTAGGCCCCAAACAGAACATAATTCAAAGAAGAAAAAGAGGTGCAAGATGGAATTGTCCTTGGGCCCTCCCACCCACCCTTATGTTGTATAAACAGGACATGCACACTTTAACAAACCAAACATTTCAGCGCCAGGGTCTGCCCCCAGAAAACAAGCTGGCAATTAATCTGTCCCTGCACAAACTGGCTCTACGGAGGCAAGATGTCGTCCTCATCCACCGATTCCTCACCCTCTTCAGTGTTGTGTACATCCTCATCCTCACAGACTATTAATTCATCCCCGCTGGAATCCACAACCACAGGTCCCTCTGTACGTTCTGGAGGCTGGTCTCCCTGGAAGAGTTGATAATTCATTTTATGAACATCATCTTCTCCACATTTTGTGGAAGCAACCTCCTACGCCTTTTGCTGACAAGGTTCCCGGCTGCACTAAACACTCTTTCGGAGTACACACTGGAGGGGGGGCAACTCAGGTAAAATAGAGCCAGTTTGTACAGGGACCTCCAAATTGCCTCTTTTTCCAGCCAGTACAGGTACGGACTGTCTGACATGCCTACTTGGATGCTGTCACCGATGTAATCCTTTAACAGACAGATGCATGCTTGTTGCTGCTGCTTTGAGGATGCAGGTGCGGCTACAGCCCACACAATTCACAAAGACAGAAAAAAAGAAGATTATTTTATTTTTTGTGGAGCGCACTTTGAGGGTTACTCCACCCTTTAACAGACAGACGCACACTTGTCGCTGCTGCTTTGAGGACAGTATGATATGCAGTGACAGTAGACTTGTCAGAAATTGTTGGCACGTCCTTCAGTCCGGACCAGATGTCCAAACTGGCCCTTGACTTATGACACAGGCGCACGCTTGCCGCTGCTACTGTGTTGATGCACGTGCGGCTACATCGCACACAAGTCACAAACACATAAAAAAAATAGTTTTTTATTTTTTGGAGCACTTTGAGGGTTACACCACCCTTTAACAGACAGACGCATGCTTGTCGCTGCTGCTTTGAGGATGCAGGTACGGCTACAGCCCACACAATTCACAAAGACAGAAAAAAAAAGATTTTTTTTATTGTTTGTGGAGCGCAATTTGAGGGTTACACCACCCTTTAACAGACAGACGCACGCTTGTCGCTGCTGCTTTGAGGATGCAGGTGGAATCTAGACGGGATTTGGAACCAGGGACACACTACCTCCATCAATTGTCTAAATCCCACTGCACTAATGGCGGATACCGGACGCACATCTAACACCAACATAGCAGTCAAGGCCTCAGTTATACGTTTTGCTTCAGGGTGACTGCTGTCGTACTTCATTCTCCTTGCTAGAGACTGTTGGAGGATCAATTGTTTAGTAAAAGTAGTGGTGTTCCTACTTCCTCTCTGGGATGATGAACAACTCCCAGCAGCAGCAGCAGCACTAGGAGGAAGTGGTTCTTGATCTTTCCCTATTTTATTTTCATCGGAGAAAGTTTGGTCCTCCATTTATGTTATATTGATATATACGTGCGGCTAAGGCGCACACAAACACAGAAAATATTTTTTTATTTTTGCTGGAGAGTAGTGCACTTTGTGGGTTACACCACCCTTTAAGAAATGAGCCAGCCGGCCCTTTACTTATGGGACACAGGCGCACGCTTGGCGCTGCTCCTTTGTTGATGCACGTGCAGCTACAGCCCACACAATTCTCAAATGCAGAAAATATTTTTTTATTTTGTTTGGAGTGCCCTTTGGGGGTTACAGCACCCTTTAGCGGTCAATCCAGCCGGGCCTTAATTTATGGGACACAGGCGCACACTTGGCACTACTTTGTTGATGCACGTGCGGCTACTGTGCACACAATTCACAAACACAAAAAAATATATTTTTTTATTTTGTTTGGAGTGCCCTTTGGGGGTTACAGCACCCTTTAGTGGTCAATCCAGCTGGCCCTTTATTTATGGGACACAGGCGCACGCTTGGCACTACTTTGTTGATGCACGTGCGGCTACTGCACACACAATTCACAAACACAAAAAAATATTTTTTTTTATTTTGTTTGGAGTGCCCTTTGGGGGTTACAGCACCCTTTAGTGGTCAATCCAGCCGGCCCTTTATTTATGGGACACAGGCGCACGCTTGGCACTACTTTGTTGATGCACGTGCGGCTACTGCGCACACAATTCACAAACACAGAAAATATTTTTTTATTTTGTTTGGAGTGTACTTTGGGGGTTACAGCACCCTTTAATGGTCAAGCCAGCCGGCCCTTTACTTATGACACAGGCGCACGCTTGGCACTACTTTGTTGATGCACGTGCGGCTACTGTGAACACAATTCACAAACACAGAAAATATTTATTTATTTTTTTGCACTCTTGGGGAGCACCCCTGATGGACAGAGCACCCCCTGGACAACACTACAGCACCCCTTTAGGACTGGGACTCTGCACAGGACTTTGGAGTGGACACAGCCCCTATGGACAACTGACTGCACAACACAGTCCAGCCAGCCCCTATGGACTTTGGAGGAGTGGACACAGCTCCTATGGACAACAGCAGCACAGCACAACACAGCCAGCCACTATGGACTTTGGAGGAGTGGACACAGCCCCTATGGACAACAGCAGCACAGCACAACACAGCCAGTCCCTATGGACTTTGGAGGAGTGGACACAGCCCCTATGGACAACAGCAGCACAGTGCAGCACAGCACAGCACAACACTACACTGCACTACACTACATTACACAGCCCAGCCAGCCCTAACTCCCACCCTCCCTCTTCACTGTCCACAGCCGAGTGAGAAAATGGCGCCGACGCGGGTACCTTATATAGGATCCAAAACCCGCGAGACCCGGAAGGCGGGATGATGACGTTTTGCCTCGATTTCAGATCCGAGTCAGATGGGAAAAGTCGAGCCTGACTCGGATCGGCCTCGGATCGGGGGGGCTCGGGGGGGGTTCGGATTTCAGAAATCCGAACCCGCTCACCCCTAATATATATATATATATATATATATATATATACACATATACACACACATATACTATATATATATATATATACATATATATATACACATATATATATATATATACACACACACTGTGTGTGTGTGTGTATACATATATATATATATATATATATATATATATGTGTGTGTATAGATATATACAGTGTATACATTAACATTATAAATATATAGTATAAATATGTACATATATTAGAAATATTGAAATATATATATATAATACACAGTATATTCTTTCATAAGTAACTTGGGCTGCCCTGCATTATATAGCCAATGTATACTACTACTATACAGCAGCAGGACTGACAAGCACCTTACCACGGGGGACTCATCAGACACCATGCTGCTGCTGCTGCTACCAGGTCACCTTCACGGATCTGCTGTGTATGAGCCTATGCTACTGGTGGGCTGCTTGAGGGTGCAATGCGGTGGTGGTGGTGGACGGCACCTATGTGACATCACACGCAGTGATGCGGAGGCGGCGCCACTGCTGAATCACTGTGTGTTAGCAGTGCTTGGAGGGCTAGTGAAGCCCAGCCCTCCACCGCGGCTGCTGTCATCATGTTTATGCATTGTATGGTGCTGGCAGCTCTTGATCATCCACCGGCGCCGCGGCCAGGCAGGAGATGGGGAGCGGGGCGGGCCCTCGGACTGGATGGGATGGCCACTGGCAGGTTGTCTACAGCAGCAGACACACTTCAGATGTCTATTCTAATGGCGGACCTGGAGCTGAAGCTCCATCAGCCCCATTATTAATGCAGCCCTGCAAACAGATAGAGACTGGATACTAGTGCTCACCTGATCAGAGTCAACATGGCTGCTCCCATTACTGAGGGTAATGGAATACAAATGCAATGGGACAGAGTGACCAACCTTAATAAAGCACTGCTGGACAGGGGTAAGCATGACTAAGTCCCAGTTTTGTGACATAAAGGTTCCAATCTGCCCCTGCCTTTTAACTGTGTCCACATCCATCCACTTACCTTCCTCTTTTCCTGTGGACACACAGATCTGGAACAAAATGACATTCATCCCTGATCTATTCATTTTACAATCCCTCAACCACCTTCCCATTATAGAAACCTGTGCTATCTCATCTGACTCTGTCCCCTGCAACTCTCTGCTATGAATGACCTCTGCTCAGCTACACTTCCAGACCTTGAGACAGACAGAGCATCTGAGTTCACCTGCCTTCAAACTTTTGAGTCATATTCATGGAACTCTCCTTTTTCTATTAAGTCTACATCATCCATCTCTTCTCTCCACTCCACCTTCATGCTATTGAAACTTGTAACCTCCCCCCTGGTCCTGTTTCAAGTATTTACTGTTCCTTGACCTACCTATCAACATTCCTCATTGACAATTCTACTGTTTCTGACAGCATATAACTTATTTTCCTACCTTCTCCTTTGGTCTCCCCATATGAATATATCTCCCACCACTATAATTGACACTCACATGACTAGTTCTTCTCTCATATCTACACTGCCCTGCTCTGATCTGGCTGACTCTAACACTGAGCAACAAACTTCATAGTCAAATGACAATGGATTTACCCAATCTCACCTTACAGAATAAAGTCTTATCTCATAAACATTGAAGATACGGCTACCACACAGAGTATCAGGTAATCCATCCCTCAACCATGGCACACCGTGTACCTGAAAGTGTCATCATACATCTCGGTGATGTTGTCTATTAATTTAGCCAGGTCTTGGATATATCTAAAATTGAAAGTTCCCCGAGTGATCCTGGTGGGATCTAATGCTACCAAAATTTGGAAGCCAGTTGTTTCACTAATCAACTGTGTGGTTGTATGTACATCACCAGGTATCATATTTGTTTTGTCACGTTGTTCATACTGCGTGTGTATGTATGGAGTTTGTGCGGTTTTATGGATACCAATCATTTAATCATGTGTAAGGGTCATTACCTCTGGGACCAATTTTCCTATAAAACATAAACCCTTCGAACTCGGAGATAACCAAGAATAAGCCCTTCTTCCACAAACATAGTATACATTATCTGGGAGGACATAAGGTATGTTACAATCCTGCACAATATCACACAAAGTTTTAACAAAACTACCTATGCCTATTGTCCTCATCTGCTCAAGACACGTTTCAGCCTGAATAACATTTCATCAATAACCCATAGGAACTTTTCCAATAGATACCACATTCAGTTTGTTCCTATGTCCTCGTCTCTGGTGTTCGTCACTACTGGTGTGGTGAGCCATTGTCTGATCCAATAAGTCTGCTTCCCAATTCTCCAGTCTTTCTACATATGAAATATTTAGACACAGCAAAGACCGATCTATGGAGTATTGGCAGAGCTTTAAACTAGGGGACCTGGTAATGTTATACTTCCCGTCTATGGACCTCCCTCCCCATAATTCAAGGACCTCAGAGAAATTTAATGGGAATGGTACTAATCCTACATTATGTTGACCCTGAGGTATGTGAGTGCATACCTAACATTCAGTCTGGTTTAAGAACTTACCCAGTAAGGAATGGTAATCCTCTAAAGGATGCCCGCCCAAATACAGATTACTCTTGGACTGGCATCGTTGGATGCATTTCTCATCAACTAGGGATCCACAGTACTCACAAATACAATATTCCTCAGACAATAGCCCCTCACACTGTCTCCGAGTCTAAAAGATCTCTTAACAATCCCTGAACTGAGTTTGACCATAGGTTATCCTGATCGTTCTATCGCTCTCTCCTCTGACTTCACTCTATCGACATCACTATCGACCTCCCTCTCATCTGTCCTACATCACAGAAATAGGAAATTCTGAAATAAATAAGAATGAGAAGAATCCTGGAACAAGAAAAAGACACAGATCGCCACTCCATTGCTCGAATAGTAGTCTGTACACATCTCTGGCTCAGGTGTTTTCACTGCAGTCTTTAGTTCTCCCGGAACAGGCTCGCAATTGACAGGTCCACGTTGTCTGTCTCGACTTCGCCTTGTACCTCCTTCGGGTGGTTGACCTTTCTGCAGTGAGTGGAATGGACCCAGGTATCTCTTTCTGCTACCTTCAAAGATGTGGTACTCATCATCAACACCTGGTAAGGACCTTCCCACCAGTCTGTCAAACAACCTGAGTGTAAGAAATTTCGGATCATAACATATTCTCCAGGTTCAACATCATGACAGATGGTTTCTGGCATACCAGGTAACCACATTTTCAGTTTCTGTTGCTGTTGTTTCAGCTGTCTACTCATTTTTCTAAGATATTGCACAGTAACCTCATTATTACTCTTCATATCATCCCGTGGACTTATAATCAAATGAGGTTGCCCTCCAAACAGTATCTCAAAGGGGGACAGATTAAGAGGAGGTATGGGAGTGGTTCTGATGCTATGGAGGACGAGCGGTAAGGCTTCTGGCCATCCTAATCCAGTTTCAAACATGATTTTACTCAGTTTATTCTTAATAGTACCGTTTACCCTCTCCACCTTGGCACTGGTTTGCGGTCGGTAGGGGGCGTGAAGTCTACTATTGATTCCCATAAGTTTACACATGTTCTGGAAAACATCACCATTGAAATGAGTACCCCTATCACTTTCTATTATTCTGGGGATACCATATCTGCATACAAACTCCTGAACAATCGTAGCAGTAAAAACAGCAGTATTAGCGGCAGCTGAATATGCCTCTACCCAATTAAAAAATACATCAGTACAAACTAATACATACTTGAGATTCCTGCAAGGTGGTAATTGGATGAAGTCAATTTGTATTACCTGAAAAGGTCCATCTGTTGAAGGGATATGGGATGGCTCCATTGATATTGTCTTCCCGACATTTTTCCTCAAACAAGTCAGACAGGACATTGCCCTCAGCTTCAGAAGAAAAGCCTGGTGCACACCAATATGCTCTGACCAACTTGCACATACCTTCTTTTCCCAGGTGAGTCAGACCATGCGCTGCCTCAGCCAGGCTTGGGTAGTATGCCCTGGGAGCAACAGGCCTACCTTGTCCATCTCTCCAGAGTCCAGAGGACTCCTGACCACATCCCTTCGAACTCCAGACCACCTTTTCCTGTAGGGAACACAAATCTAGCATTTCAATTAATTTCTGTGTGTCTATTGTTTGGAAGACCATCACTTTGTTAGTTGGTATTTTTACACTTGACCCTGCTGCCCATTTGGCAGCTTCATCTGCTCTGGTATTACCCATTGACACCGGGTCTTCTTCCCATGTGTGGGCATTGCATTTGATGACAACTACTGCCTTTAGTAACTGGATTGCTGTCAGAAGTCCTTTTATGTGGTGTGAATGTGCTACTGGTGTGCCTGCTGCTGTCATAAAGTTCCTAAGATGCCAAAGAGCCCCAAAATCATGTACTACCCTGAAGGCATACCTAGAGTCTGTGTATATATTAGCTAATTTACCTTCTGCCAACTCACACGCTCTCCTTAATGCCACTAATTCAGCCAACTGAGCTGAGTGGTTCAGCCTCTATGACATCCTTGTCATCTACAACATCATAACCTGTGCATAATTCTCCTGTGTCTGTCTGTCTATGACAACTCCCATACGTGTAAAACATCAAATGTACATCTACTAATGGTGTGTCACGTATGTCTTGTCTTGCAGTAAAGGTCTGATTCAAATATTCCATACAATCATGTGTGTCAGTATACCTGCAAAACTCTCCTCCAACCAGAAACTCACCTCCTTCCACCCTTTGTGCAACTCGAGGCACATATGGTAAGTACATTGCTGGATTTAACGTATTGCACCGTTTAATGGTGATATTTGCAGGTGCCATCAGAGCTAGTTCCCATTTCGTGAACCTTGCTGAAGAGACATCTCTGGTTTGGGCAGAATTCAACAAAGCAGATACTGCATATGGTGTATAGACAGTTGTATCATGCCCTAATACTACGTACTTGCTCTTATTTATCAGAAGAGCAGTTGCAGCTACACTTCTTAAACACATCGGGAGTGATCTTGCCACAGTGTCCAATTGTGCACTGTAGTATGCTACAGGTCTGCAAGCATCACCATGTTTCTGTGTGAAGACACCTGCTGTGCAGCCATCAGCTTCCGTACCATATAATTCAAAGTGTTTTTCATAATCTGGTATTCACAAGGCAGGTGCTCTCATCAGACTATCCTTAAGGTTAAGGAAAGCCTGCTCTATTTCCTCAGTGTGTGTAACACGGTCAGGTTTTGAGGATGAAACTAAGTCCTGCAATGGTAATGCCAAAATAGAAAAACCTGGGATCCACATCCTGCAGTATCCACACATGCCCAAGAAGGTACGGATTTGCTGGTGGTTTTGCTGTAGTGTCATGGTCTCTTTGGCCTGAATTCTGTTCATTGTCAAGTGTCTTAGCCCCTGAGTTAGACAGTGTCCCAAGTATTTGACCTTATGTCTTAGCCCCTGAGTTAGACAGTGTCCCAAGTATTTGACCTTAGTCTGGCATGGCTGTAATTTGTCCTTTGCAACCTTGTGCCCTGTTTGTGAAAGATGAAGCAACAATAGTTTAGTATCATTTAAACATGACATAAATGAATCAGAGCACAACAACAAATCATCTACATATTGAATGAGGACAGACCCATTGCTTGTTTGAAAAGATTGCAAACAGTCGTGTAAGGCCTGAGAGAAAATACTGGGGCTATCTATGAAATCCTGGGGCAATCATGTCCATGTATATTGTGCCCCTCTGTAGGAGAATGCAAATAGATATTGACAGTCAGGATGAAGAGGAACAGAGAAGAAAGCAGAACATAAATCAATGACAGTAAAATGAATAGCAGATGGTGGAATCTGCATGAGGATGACAGCTGGATTGCGCACTATGGGGAATTGGCTTTCAACAATTTTGTTAATTCCCCTAAGGTCCTGTACTAATCTATAGCCCCTACCCCCAGTCTTCACTGGAAAAATGGGACTATTGGCTGAACTTGCTGTATGAATTAAAATCCTCTGTTGCAGTAACCTCTCAATTATGGGATACACCCCTAGCTCCACCTCAGACTTTAATGAGGAATTTTTGGAGCCTGCCTACCACTCTTCAAGTTAACCATTACAGGAGCTACGTTTGCCATCAATCCCGTGTCTTGTCCATCTATGGTCCAGAGGGAACCCGGTATTTGCGATAACATCTCTTTTACCTGAGATGGTCTTTGTTCTAGAATGGCAGAGTACAACATTAACCTTTGTGCTGTATCCAGTATATCCTGTACCTCATGCGCAACCTTCTCTGGCATATCTAGGAATATACAATCAGGGGTACAGTATATGACACATCCCATTTTACACAGCAAATCCCTTCCCAGCAGGTTAGTAGGAGCCGCCACTGCCAGAAGAAAGGAATGCTTGGTGTGCAGTGGCCTGATAGTAACCTCTGCAGGTTTGGTTAAAGGGTAATGCTGCACTTTCCCCGTTACTCCCATTGCTTATATGGTCTTGTTGGTAACCTGTAAATTAAATGGAGAATTTATCACAGATCTGGTCGCCCCTGTATCTGCAAGAAAAGTGTGTTTAGTGCCAGATATATCAACTGTCATTGTAGTTTCATCCCTAGTATTCTCAGTTAACCTGACTGGCTGTAGACTACAGGTATGACCTGACCCCTAGCACTGACTATCATCCTCCAGCAGAGCGTTTGCTGTCACTATGTGAGCGGGTAACTGTTGGAAATTTCCTGAATCTTGCGAGTGCCCTTTCTGAGTGTATCTATGTGGTCCCTTCTTAGATGGCCCCCAATTTCTCTCTTTACAGTGCATTTTATGTGTCCCTCTTTGTTAAAATTAAAACACCTTACTGTATAATTTCATTGTTGGTATGTGTTGTAAGGTTGTGACTGTGTAGGTAATCCCTCTAAAGCCTGAATGCTCACTGCCATTAACTTCTCACTCTGTGCCTCTTTCTTCCTGGAAATGTTCTTATCATGTTCTATAGCAGATTCCTTAAGTGCATCTACAGTAATTCCTCTCCAGTTAGGTAGAGAGGTTTGCACCCTGGTCTTTAGATTATCTTTGAGACCATACATTAGTACCGTAACAGCTACCTCCCTGTGACGTACATCATCTTTTGTATCTGCTATCCCTGTGTACTGGGTTATCGTTAGCAGCGCTCTGGTGAAATAATCCTCTGCAGGTTCACTACCTTTTTGTTTAATACTGAAGATTTTGCTCCAGTTCACCACCACTGGAAAGTATATGGCCAATTGTGTGATTATTCGCTTTATATTTACCTGGTTATCCTCATCCGTTAAGGATCCATCCTCCTACAATATACAATCCGCAAAAAACTTTTGCACATCTGTATTGGAAGGAAGGCAGGCCCTTAACACCACTCACCAATCTTTATTAGTTGGCTTATGAGCATTACCTAAATCTTTAACAAATTTCTGGCATTTGGCTAACTCTTTCTTAGGGTCTGGGAAGTCTGACATAATTGAATGCAATTCTGCTCTCGTCCATGGACAATGCATTGCTACATTCCTGATGGGAACTATACCATCTTTGTCATGTTTCCCATTGGAACTGCTATTGTATGGACAGGATGTATACCTACCACATCACTATGTTCAGGATTAATTACTGGACTTACTGTTTCAGTACCAGGGATGTTCCCTCTTCTACTATGCTCTCCACTACTCTCACCAATTTCAGCCGCTGCCCCTGCTAGTTGGATCGCTCCATTTTCTTGTCTCTGTGGAACATCTAGCATATTAACAGCTTGGGCAATGGCTGAAATTACAGTGGGTTCATCATCTACTACAATAACATTTTCCTTGAGGTGACTTAATACAGGATATAAGTTACTTGTTACGATTTTTTTATTTTTGCTATCGGCTGTACTTTCTCCTGTGGCTGCATAAGGTGGCAGAGGTGCGCATGCGCTCTCTTCTTTATGCAGTAATGCTACCTTGCAGTGTGGGTACACTACCTGGTGGCGTGCTGCTTTGCAGCATGAGTATGCTGTTTTGTGGCGTGCTACTTTGCCACGTATGTACGCTACTTTGCGGCGTGAACACGCTACCTTGCAGTGTGTGCATGCTGCCATGCAGTATGAGTATGACCTTGCCACATGTTCTCCTTGTGCTGCCACAACTTCAAACAATCATTGTACTTTACTCTTTTCTTCAACAATTTGACTAAACATATGTTATCTCTAATGTTACTTAATACCTCCGAGTCAAAACTGCCAACTTTGGGAAATGGTTTCATACATCCTGTGATCATCTTGACACATATGTCGCAGTACTCCGTAGTGTACGCGCCATACTTCACATTCATTATATACCTTGCCGATCCAATCAGCCCATCAATGAGCAGCACTTCATCGACCATCCCTAGCGCCTGCTTACCACCCATCTGGGGCAACGCTTTTGCTACTTTCACTAGGGGTTTTGACCGGTGGACAAATTCACAAGCTGCGTCCACTCACTTCCACCCACTGTGCAAAACCGACCACTTAGGCGTGATTGTCAGCTTACACAATGAGGAAACAGAAAATAGCCTATGCAATTATTCTGCTGTCTGGACAAATTCACAAGCTTTGTCTCTCAGCTTCCTACTTAGAGTACTGTGTCTGCCTAGTAGAATTGAAGTATTCCATTAACACTTACCCTTGCCAGTGGTTTACACCACCATGCGGTCCGATCGCATTGCCCAGAGAAACTAACTTATAACTGAACTTTGCAATTAATATTGGGAGTTGGACCGAAAATCTCCTCCCAGTTTTTCAAAACCACAATATACCTGCTGTGTATACTGACCCAGTAGCAGTTTGACTCGTCAGACACCTACTGAGTTTCCCTGTATCATTTCAAGAGTACCTTTTCACATCACAAACACACGTTCACACTCATATGCACCTTTGTTTTCTGTGCAGAAAAATTGCTTTCCCAAGTGACAATAACTATTCAGAGGTTTTAACAAGTGATCACGCTATAAATACAAAAAGTCTATCTATCAAAATGATTGCTTAAATATGTGGCAGCAATACAGGGAAGATGCATACGCTATGTGCGAATCGCCTATTGCAGCACAAAAATGACAATAAAAGAAACTGACTTTTCTCTCTTGTCCCTAGATTCTAATCAGCGCTCCTTAAATTACACAAAAACGTACATTCGGTTTCACAACATAAAGTGATAAACAGGCTTTAGACAGATTGCATTCTTACCTGTCCACCCTTTGTTGATGAACCGAAATCCGTACGCTTTGCGCAATTTCCAGTAGCATATCAGTCGCGAGCCCCCATCTATGAATACCATTCAGTCGCTATTTTGCGCTGCAAGTCGCTTAAGAAAGAATTGCTTTCCAGTCCAATCGTGTGGCTCCAAACCACAAAAAGTTATTTATGTAAAAAGGGGTAACACGATGTAAGTTTAACAATTAGAGTAAAAAGCAATAAAATAGTACAGTCCGATACATACGCGTGCGCACTGGTCCCAGTATACAGTCATCAGTCCTGAAGTCTGCAGTCACAAAGAAGATGTGTGTACACTGGGGTCAGAACACAAGCCTATATACCATACAGGTTTCAGAGTTATCAAAGGGACAAATTGACAGGTTCTCATTGGTTCTTGCTTCTGGTCAATCTAGTCATTAGTCAGTCCATACGGTGTCATCAGGGGTATGGCTCAGTCTTCCAACGGTTACATTGTGTAGCTTCCTGCCGAAGAACTGGTTAAAACTGGCTACAACACTGCATACAAGTAATAACATTCTACTCAATAACTCCCTATCATCCATAGCTAGCGGACGCATGATGCGACTTCTTTGCCGATAGAAACGGATGTCTGCAAATAAACAGGGATTTAGTATGATACCAAATATGACATGTCCACTGTATTCTGAACCTTAGATCTCTTTTAAGTACATCTTACATCATAATTATTAGCTAACAATACCTTTAATAACTCTGGTTATTAATTAGAATGTATGGGATCCATTTTATATGTATGCGTTCGCATATGTGCATCTGTGTATTGAAATAGCAAATGTGCATCTATGTGTATGTATGTGAATGTACATATAAGCATCTATGTGTATGTATGTGAATACGCATATGAGCTTCCGTGTGTATATATGTATAAATATGTGTGCAGTATGTGCGTCAGTGTATGTGTGTTGTGAATTCGCATTTGTGTGCAATGGATTGCACCGACGCAAAGTAGCGTCCTAGTAACACGTTATCAGACTATAGACGACTATATCGTCAGATAATAATTGTAAAGCGATCATATCCAATTATTTGACTTTGACACCTTCCACCTACCACCCTCTTTCTCTCTTTCTCTTTGCCTTCAAACTTCTTGATTGACTTGTGTTTAACCACCTATCTCACTTTCTCTCTCTTGACTACATTTTCGTCCCTTAGCATTTGGGCTTCCAACGTCAACATTCCACTGACGTCTCCCTTTACATCATTCTAAAGGTCTCTACTGCTTCCTACATCTCCAACCTCATCTCCTACACTCCCTCCCGCTCACTCCAGTCTGCCAATGACTGCTACCTCTCCTCCACCCTGGTTACTTCATCCCATGCTCGTGTACAAGATTTTGCCCGTGCAGCCTCCCTCCACTGGAATGAGCTTCCTTGTTCGATCAGGCTCTCCCCGACCCTGCAGAGCTTCAAACTTGCACTGAAAACCCACCTGTTCACCAAAGCATACCCTTCCACCACATAACCATGTTACCAGGTCACTGTCCCTACTGCCTCAGCCATCTCTACCTTGCTTACTTCCTGCACTCAGGAACCCCTCTACACACTCATGCCTCATGTCATCTGCCTGTCTCCCCTAGATTGTAAGCTCCTAGGAGCAGGGTCCTCCTCCCCACTGTCTCACAGCCTTCTTCTCTAGCACTTCTATGACAGCCTTCACCTTCAGAGCTGTACTGTGTATGGAGAATTGTGTTGCTAATTGTTACTTGTGTTCAGTTTATATTTTGATTACTGTATTGTAATGTAATGTTCTGTGTACGGCGCTGCGGATCACTTGTGGCACCCTATACATAAAATGTAATAATAATAATAATAATAATAATAATAATAATAGGTCACCTCTCCATACTCATTTTCCTAGACCTCTCTTCCATTTCCAGCACCTTTGATTACACTCTTACTAATCCTTCAATGTCTCTACCTCTGATACATCCTCTCTTCTACTCCCTCAAGGCTCTGTTCTCAATGTGCAACTTTCTCCAGGTGAAATAATTCCCTCATTCAGCCTCCAGCTTCACCTCTATATATGATGCTCAAATACTAATCTCCTCCCGTGACCACTCCCCTTCTCTATTATAATGTGTGACCGATTATCTTCTCCACATGGATGTCCCAAAGCTACCTAATATTCATTATGTCCAAAAGAGCTTATCGCCATCCCTCTTCCCAGAGTTAAGATCATGTAATCCCTAATGTTCCTCAACACAAGTTCCTCAGCCTTTTAAACCTGCTGCATTTGTGTCAAACTTGACTCTGCCCTCTGCTTTACGCTAAACATTAAGGGCCTGATTAATTATGGATCGCTAATGTTTGCAAATCACAATGCCATCACAGCCCAACATAAGGATGCCCACTTCCCCTTACTCACATCTGTAATACCTTGCAAAACTATTGGTAACATTGAGTACCATCAGAGCCTCACGCACAATTACAACAGGTCTGACCTCACTCAGCTAATTTCATTGTACGCGGTGAAAGCTCAAGCTGCATGTGCTTTCGCAGTGGCTAATTTATGCACACCCCTGTAACAGCGTTCAAACTCACTGACATGCCTACGTTTCCCCCCCCTCATCAACACCTCCTATGATCACTTCCTGTCAATCACTCTGCAACGTTTCTGCCTGGACACTGTGATTGCAGTGGTGCCTTCGGGCATGCACAGTATGCAACAACTGGCTATCTGCGTGCGTAGTCGCAATAGCGTTCCTTTCTGAATCCGGTCCTAAGTCAGTAACTATATATTGGAATTAAGTCTCCTCTTACCTTTCCACCATTGACATAAGCTGAGTACATATTAGGAAATCCTACCACAATTACTAATCAGCGGCCCAATGTGACGTTCCTGATGTCACAACTGGGCGGGCATTTACATGTGCCCACCAAGTTATGATGTCAGTAACCGGCGGCCAGTGCAACAAGTGTACGGGCAGACCATTGCCCTCCTGTACACAGAGCACAATGTGCCGATATATCCGCAAATATATCTGTCATCGGCTGTGCTGCACAGCCTACGCAATATGTCTGTGAGCAATGTCGTTCACAGACATATATTTCTATGGTATACAATCGGGAAGCCGGCTGCCTTAATACTGGAAGCCGGCTTCCCGAATGTCATATCCCAGTGAGGGTGAAATGCCGGGCGTCTAGATGTAGACGCCTGACATTTTCCCAACGCCGGGAGACCGGTGCCCGGCATCCTGATTGAAGGGATGCCGGGCACCGCGAGCAGACAGCCGCGGGGAGGGAGGGTTAGGGTTAGGCACCCCCGGGGGGGACTTAGGGTTAGGCACCCCCCGGGGGACTTAGGTTTAGGCAGCAGGGAAGGGGGGGTTAGGGCTAGGCACTTAGAGGGGGGATTAGGTTTAGGCACTTGGGGGGGAGGTTAGGGATAGGCACCGCTAAGGAGGGTTAGGGTTAGGGGGTTAGGTTAGGTTAGTCAGTACTTACCTATCGACGATCAGGATTTCCAGCGCTGTTGGGCTTCCGCTGCTGGGAACTCTGCTTTGGTCGGCCAGTAGCTGCCGGGATTAATACCATATCGATTCCATTTCTACACACTGGCCGACACACACACTATATGTTGGCCATTCAATTGAAAGCCTAATATATCGGCCAGTGTGGGCCCGCCTAGGTCAAGTTACACCCCTGGGTAGAAGTCAAGAGTTAGGTGCGGTAAGTCATAGTAAGGGAAGGAAAAGCGTGGGGAAGTAGGCCCTGCTCGTCTAACCTTACATTCTAAAGGGTAGGGGAAATACGACGCTACAGACACTTTGTGTCACCCTAAAAATAAAAGCTAATAATAATAAAGCTATATATAACTGATACCAGTGTGACTCGTTTCACCTATGATGCAGTTCTGCACTCCAGGTTTTTGAACACATTGTCCAGGAGAATTATCCTGGAATCTGCTTGTGTCATTGCTGCCCCATAAAAGGAAAGGCAGGGAACTAGTTAATGTGCAGCCATATTAGAGCTTAATGTGCACATGACAGGAAAGATTTAAAATCTTAAACTTCACAACATTTTTGTTTTTATTATAGGAAAATAGCTTTGTAAGAGAGCTGGTCAAACAATCCAGAACACAATAGTGATAGATTCAAGGACACTGTTGTGATAATGGTGCTTGTCTTTCAGCAAACCCAATTTGATTAGTTGGAAACTACTTGTATAGTTATCAGTAAAAGGTTAGTTACCAAGGCACTTAATAGTTAGAGATGTTTAAACAAGATCTTGTGTAACTAGATAATGTCTTCATTTTGTTGATCTTACTTGGTTAGATTAGCCTGGGTTTCTGACATAATCCTTTTTTAAAAAAAGACTTGACTGACAAGTACTAAATCATTCAAAAGCTCTAACAGTGACTCATGCACAATGCGCTCTGTACTTATTCATCGTCTGTTGTTAACTCTTTCAAGAACCACATTATTACAAATTTTACAAACCCTGCTAGCTAGATGTTATATCAGACTGTGACGGAGCAATTCAATTAGTAGCTCGGCCACGATGAGCCATTCTGGAACTCCGCAGCCACCAGCATTGCTGCTTTTTCCTCGCAAAACATTGAGGCGCGTAGGAAAAGTATTGATGCTGAGCCTATAATTATTTATGGATGTGTGCTTAGCTGAACATTTTAGAATATTAGGTGACGCTCCACCATTGATTGAATTGACCCCTATGCTTCCTTATCAAACTGAGCATGTAAAACACTCCAAGGGTCTGATTCTGATTCAGACACATCTGCAGGTGCTTTTTTATTCTTACTTATCTCCTTATGCTAATGCAAGCACCTGCCTATATATGCCGAAGAACTGTGCATCTGCGTGTGGACGCCTGCCCCACCCACTGTTTTCACGTCCATAGCCGCAACCGTCATCATTACACCCACCCCATGCTGGGTGCAAAGGACCAGTCTGAAGGTGGGGACACGCCTGAAAGATATATCTGCCGATCAAGTGATCTGCAGATATATCTTTAGATGATGGTCATTCATATACACTGATCGGCCATCATCTATCCGGCAGCAGTGGGTCCCGCTGGCAGGGAGGAGGGTCGGGGCTGCCCCCTCCCCGCGGCTACCGCTGTATCTGTACGGACGGTCTGCAGACCGCCTGTACACACTTGCCGATGGACAGATATGTCTGCAGACATATCTGTCCATCAGCTATGCAGCACAGACAATGCGATATGTCTGTGAACTACGCGGTTCACAAACATATCGTCTGTACACACTGGCCGACAGCCAGCAGATATATTGGATGATCAATTGATCAGCCAATATATCGGCCAGTGTGTACCCAGCATGACACAGGTGTTCCATCTCCCTCCGCACACTGAGATTGAGCAAAGCAGTCGGCTTACACGCCACAACATTCCCATGGCACTCCCACAGGACAGAAGCTATCCATGTGATCACATGGTCGCCACCTAGTTGCCGCCCAGAATCTCCCATTTCACGTAAAGAGAGATCCGTTCAGAAGGAGACATGCAAAATTGTATCATAGTCAACCCCCAAATGTCAGGTATGAATAGAAGTGGGATGGTCCATGGGCAGTGAGTAATTTCTCCCAAATCAGCCCTTTTTGACCTAAGCGTTACTTGCTATTATAATATGTCAGACTCCACAGCTGATGGATTGCATTATGGATTTTACACATTCTAAAACCGGGTACACACTGGAACAATATCAGCCCATTTTGGCCAAATCAGAATGACAAATGAAGCATATCGCTTTACGCCAATCACACCATATATAGGCATGTGGTGCCATACATATTAGTGAAGGACGGAACAAGTGATTGTTCCATTGTTCATCAAACCGTGTAATGTGTACCAGCAATCATGCGATGTCCAGGGTGAAGGCAACTTGCCATGAACATCTGACCGGTAGCCGGTCGCTCCAGTGTGTACCCAGCTTATGATTAGAAATTAGTAACTTATGGATACATCTGCTGTACTTAATAGGAAGTAAGAATAGGGAGAGGGAGAGGTGTTCACCACTTTATCAATGCTGGGTCACTCTGAGATGTGAGAGTTCCCATTTCTTGTGACCAGAGTAACCAATTGTGAGATATTGTGGAGTATCTAAAATTTTCCAGCATTGATGGGGGCGATGTGGTAAGGCAATACATTAATCATAGCCCGAATAATATATTTGTATAAAAAGTTAAAACTGAGCAGGTTTAAGACATTAATTGTCTTTCTCTCATTTACTGTACATTCATATCAAGGAATGATCCATAACAATGTTTCAGATCTTTACTATTTTAAAATTGTGCTGCAACATGTCTGCATTTACAATATCCATCCCCTTTACTTGCGAAAATCTGAGAAACACTTGTGTATCAGCTGTATTCTAGTTTTCCAACATTGAACAAGTTTATATATAAATAAATGTACAACACACAGAAAATATATTAGTTGTTTCTGGGCTCCATGGTTCCAGGGCTGATAATTATAACTTTGCTGTTCCCCAAAGTACTTCTAAACAATTTAAAGCAAAAACTCCAGTTATAGAATTTCCACACTAATTAATAAAATATCAATAAGAGAAATATATATTTTTTAATTGGTTTTAATTTGTGTTTGTGCAAGTTATGTATAGGTTTCTGTATGTCTCCCTAATATAGCCCATGCTGATGCCAGTTTTCCTAATGCACTTACTATGAAAGCAACATAATAATACTTATTTGTTCTAATCCATTTCTTTGAAGGTACAGCGTTGGAATAATCTGAGTGTCGTCCATGTGTACTTGTGCGTTCTAGATCCTGTGGTGCCCTGTGTTGTGTATTAAGTAGTTTGAACTCCCTCACGTACCATATAAAATAACCTTTTGTATTTGTTATTAGCCTGCATCACCTTGCACCCAATTCACCCCAATCTTAGCGATACATCACTTGGTGCATGAGAACCTGTCTGCTTTTCTTTTATCAAAGCCTTGCATAATGGCCTGGTGAATCACAGAGAGAAACAACAGAGAGAATCTATGTCTGGATACAAACAGTCTGAGACAGTCCCTCCCTACTGTATGAGTGGTCTGTCCAGTTTGCATAGAGCAACAATGGTTCAATCGTATAGTCACTGTTCATTTCACAAGGCAGAGAGTAATTTATATATAGGAGATTAAGAATTAATCAGTGAACATGATGTCCCTACCGTTCATCTCTCCTTTGAAGGCAACTTGCTATTTTGTCTTCACACCTGAATGTGGTGCTTATATAAGTAATAAATAGACATACATCCATGTGTTCAAATAAATAAGTAGGGATGATATTAGCAACTAGCTGGGTTGAAGACTGGACTCTGAACTACACCTGCAGCCTTTATTTGTTCACATTGTATTCGCCTATAACCCCATTCCATCTGTGTGGGGTCAAATGTATTTTTTTACCTATGGGGGGCCCTTTTAAGATCTTGCTATGTGGCCCACAAAGTTCTAGTTATGCTGTTGCATGCAAACACAAAGGTTCTGGATTTAATATGAACTTGCATGAATAATCAAGTTTGCTAAGACTAAGGTTAAAAGGATTCTTTTGTTGCATTCTCACAGGTTTTTGGCAGACTGGCAATTTCCACTGGAGCCAGCCCTGGAACCTGTATAATTTAAGAGTGTCCCCATTTTTAGCAATTGTGTGACAGTGTGTGGCCCTGACAAAGTTCTAACCTAAGCAAAAACCTAATCCTGGTCAAACTACACCACCATGGCAAATATAGTGGAGCTAGGTCCAAAACTGTGGCCATGCATAAAGGACATACAGACTGACTGACAGAGGTTATTTTGCATGAATGCTGGATACAAAGTAGATGATATGTTGTCCGATACGGCGGATCAGAGCAACATATCAGGTACATTGTCTAGTGTGTACCTGCAACGTCACTGACGATGCACTCTCCCACGCATTGGCAGCGACATCCTCCTTAGCCCCTATGATGGGGGATATTGTTAGCAAGGACTATGCTGCTGAATGCAGCATAGCTCCGGCATCGGCAAGTGTGTATGCACTTGACAATGCCGGCTCCACCACCGGGTTACATTGCTAAAGAAGGTATGCACACTAGACATTGTCTAGTGTGTACCCAGCTTTAGTCATGGTACAACTTGCATCCTCCATGTCCATGATCCAACCTTAAAGATTAATGACCATCTTAGTGACATATTTTTGTGTGAACCCCCTCCTCCTGAGACTATGGGTGGGATGCATGACGCATGGCACTCGCGATGCGATGCATTCTGTTTATCATTGCATGCATGCTGGCATGCATGATGATCCCTGCAAAGGACCGCTCTATCGGTAACTTAATTGCCCTGGAGACCCGAAAAGACTTAATCTGGACTCGGCTGCAGAGTACCATTCTAGGTACCCTGCAAGCCATATAAAGGTGCCATGGGGCAGCATCAATGCCACCCATGGGGCCCTGCACTCTGTGTGGAGGCACTGCTCGCACACCCCTAGTTATATGGCCCTGATTAGGAGGGTGAGGGAGGAGGAGTATGTGATTCGGCTAACCGAAGTTAGAGCTACTCGTATTAGTTCTGTGTAATCATTTGTTCTGGCATGATGATATCTTTTACATACAAACAAAATAGCAAGATTGGTATGTTAATGAGGTTGAATCTTGACCTAGCCCAGTGGTTCCCAAACTTTTTTGAATCACGGCACCCTAGAGTATCAGCATTGTTTTAACGGCACCCCTAAGCCAAAAGACTGTTATTGAGAAATTCAGGAAAAAAAATGTAGTAAAGTGAAGTAAATTGTGCTTACCTGTCATCCTTAGGCTCAGTTATGTAGTGGGTGACAGGTTTGTGCTTCTGTTTGTCCACATATTTACATTACAGTGACCATAAATTTTATTTGGTGCTGGTCCACCAACCTGAGGTACCCCTGCAAGTGTCCTGAGGCACCCCAGGGTTAGGTATATGTTGTGTTTTCTAATGAGTTTTGTTTAACCCCATTTTACCATGTAATAGATAATGCTGTGTGTTAGCAATATGAATATGGCCCAGACAGTCAAAGGAGGCTTTTGTCAATGTACCTCATACCCGGTTCCTCCTCTCACTTCATCACCTTGATGAATGTAATATGTTTATGTAATTATCCATTTTCCCAAGCATATCAAATTGCATCAGAAGATGTGAGCACTTCATTGGTCCACCCACCACAAATCTAACCAGGGTTCATGTATTTCCTTTCTTCCCCACTGTATCCTTATAAATAACTAACCTTAAACACAAAGATTAGTACCATCTAAAGCAGGAATTTCTTGACACCCTACATTTGTAGGACTGTCCATGATGGCATGGCCAATCATTGCGTCTAACAAACAGATTGTTAAAGGCTGACTTAGGCTGGGTACTTATTAGACGATGTGTACCCAGCGATGAGACCGAGCAATCGGCATGCGTGTATGCACTTGCCAAATACCAGGTCCCGTCGCAGGAGATGTCCCACTGCATACACATCATCTTGCCGATTCCGGGTCCAACGGGGGGGTAGGGATCTTAGTGATATCCCCTGTCGGCCCTGCAGTAGGGAGCATGCATGTCATGGATACACATGGGTACACACTGGACGATGTACCCGATATACCCAAAGTGTCACTTTGATCCGCAGGATCAGACAACATATCGTCTAGTGTGTATCCAGCATTAGGATCAATCTGATGTTGCAAAGTGGAACTCCCTGTACCATACTGTCGGACAATATAGTGGCAGAATTATCACCAGTGCAAGTGGTGTAGCCATAATATGGCCTAGAGATAAGGGTGCCTTGCTGGGTTCTTCCCCAGATTTTACTATTTAGCTCAACACATGGGCATAACTACAATAAGTGCTAGGGGTGCAGCTGCTATGGGGCCCAGAGCTGAGGGGGGCCCATCTTTCTTGTCAACCCGCGGCCAGATGACAGATGATTTTTATTCAGTGTGTATGAACAACCATCATCTGCAGATCTATTTTTTAAGTGTCTACTAAGCTTAAGGGGTAAATTTACTAAAGTGAGAGTTTTTAGAAGTGGCTACCACTGTATGAGCACGGCGTGCTGTAGACTTGCCGATGGACAGATATGTCTGCAGATATATTTGTCCATCTGCTGTGCAGCACAGCCAATGAACAACATCGTTCACAGACATATCGCTGGTACACACTGGCCGACGGGCAGCAGATATATTGGCCAATCAGTTGATCGGCCAATATATTTGTCAGTGTGTACTCAGCTTATGAGAGAAACATACTGGATCTAGTGGTTAGGTGTCTAGAGCCAAAGGACATGATACAATGAAGCATATCATCAGTAGGTTCACAGTTTGTATTTACTTCTGTTTAGTTTTATCACATTGACTGTTTATTTTATGTTCTGTAAGGGCTTGAAATACATTGTCTCAAAGGGGTAAAATATATGATATAGTTTAGTTTCTTTCTATTTCTGAGTGTGTTATATACAAATAAATTGCATATGTGTATTTATGTATGATATACTCTCTAGCAACAAAATTGTAATTTAAAAGATAGATTGTCTTTACCAAGAAGCAGTGGCGTTCCTACTTTGAGATGCACCCGTGAGAGTAGCGGAGCAGTGTGTGCGGCGTAGCCGCATGCTGGGGAAAGGGGCATGGCCTTGTGGCAATGGGGCATGGCCTCGCTTGTGGGGGCTGGGCCACACACCCGAACACTGGTTTAAGTCTCTCCAGGGGTCAGGGAGGTGCGTGCTGCCCCCGGGGACCAGTGTACTAGTAGTGCCGGCTCCCTTACTATGACAGGAGCCGAGTGATGCACATAATTATACAGTGCAGCACCCAGCTCCTGTCACTGAGGGGGAGTCTGCATTTTGGTGTCACCCCTTTGCAAATGACACCCAAGTGGGGCCCGTGCCCCCCACACCCCCATTGTGATGCCACTGCCGAGAAGGCACTTCTCTTACTTTGGAGCTGTATAGAAACCAGATGATAAGTGGACCCAGCCATGAATGGTCCCATCACCTCACAGGTACAAGGCACCATACACCATTATGTAGTGCAGTGGTCTCCAACCAGCAGCTCATGAGCTACTGTACCAGTAGCTCGTGGCCATAATTTGGGTAGCTTGCCTAGCTGCAGTACTGCTGAGTGAACTAGGAGTAAGTGAGCTCTAACAAAGCCTTGGGTGGAGTGACGGGGAAGCCCGTCAGGTGATTGCAATAGGGTGACACAATATGTGGCGGACAACATCTGGACATCACAGGAGTCGACTGCATTTGGGGTGACTCCTGCCCAGCCCTCCCAAAAAATCACACAGCAGAGCAGCCCAGCCTATATCTTTTGCTCCCCTATTGTACTTACCTCCTTGGAGCTGGTAATTAAAAGAGCAATGTGCCACAATATCACTGTATTAATTAAATACATATTTGTTTTCATTTTCATTTATTAATCTTTCATTTTTCGGTTATTAGCCAGATTTTTTTTTGTAAAAATGTTAGTAGCTCCTCTTCATTTTTCTCGAGTAGCTCACATCCCAATTAAGGTTGACGACCACTGATGTAGTGCATTACTGTTGTATAGACAGTCTAATGATATCTTGTGTAATTCTACATTTTTTTTTAGATATTACCACATTTAGAGATCCTGAGCCTTTTATTGATTTCTGTTACATTCATTACAAGTTGAGAGACCCCTTACTGTTTTGGAGTTGCCAATAGGTTTCAAAGCTGTTTTATTCAACAAGAATGACTTAACAAAAATACACTGAGCTGTTTTTATAATAATGTTTAGTTAACATCCTATTAATTGTATTTTATCTTCCTTTTTACAAAGGGAGTTTACTGGAATAGAAGATTAACCAATAATAGCATGAGTTCCCTGATGGCGCCCTTTTATAGTTACTAATATTTGCTGTACTTATAATACTACTAGTGCCAAGTGTTTAATGCAGCGAGCTGTGACTGGTGTCCTGGCAACAGCTGTTAGATAACAGAACTATTGCCAGAAACAGGCTCAGAGAGGAAGGACAGTGAGAAGAAAGACATCCAGTTTAGAACGAATAAGAAGGTTCATGCAATATTGCAAATGTAGACAATCATAAGGTTGACACCAGAATGACGACTGACATAATATATCTGAATGGTACTTCTGGCTCTCAGCACCACTTCCATGAATAATGCCCAGGTGCCTTCCTCAAATCAGAGCCACCCCTAGCCAATTTGGTGCCATATGCCAAATTTTGACTGGTGCCCCTACCCAGACACATATATTATTATTATTACCAGTTATTTATATAGTGCACACGTATTCCGCAGCGCTTTACAGAGAATAGTTAGCCATTCACATCAGTCCCTGCCCCAGTGGAGCTTACAATCTATATTCCCTATAACATGCGCACACAATTACACACTATGATTAATTTATTTTTGGAACCAATTAACCTACCAGTATATTTTGGAGTGTTGGAGGAAACCAGAGTACCTGGAGGAAACCCACACAAACACAGGGAGAATATACAAATTCCACACAGTTAGGGCCGTGGTGGGAATCGAACCCATGACCTCAGTGCTGTGGGGCAGTAATGCTAACCATCACACCATCTGTGCTGCCCCGTATATATACATAAATATATGTGTATATATATATATATATATATATATGTATGTATATATACATATATAATGTGGCAGTATCACCAGAGGTGGCACTGGTGAGCAGCAGATTCTGTGTGGGGCAGGGGAGATCCGCCCACACAGACTAGAAAAGCATTATGGGTAGATGCCTAATGGCTGCCTTGTGGATAGAGCTCAGGTGTGGGCTGATGAGAAGGCTGCCATGCGAAACAGTCTATGTGGGACTGTGGCATCCAGAGAGCACAGTGAAGCTGAGCAAGCCATTGGGGACCAGGGGGCCTGTGTCTGCACCTTGCAGGAGGCAAAGGGGGACCACAAACTCTCAGACTGTGTGACATTAAAGCAGTGAAGCTGCAGACTGAGGAAGCCAGGGCTGTATGATACAGGGAAGGCCACAGGACTGACTGTATTTGTGAAGCTGTGGCAGCCAAGCCAGGCTGGAGCCGGCGATAGACCTGCAAGAAGCAGGCAGAGACTTTGTTGGCAGACTAGCTGCACCACATTAGCGAGGGCTCAAGAAGTGAGTTAGATGCCCTAAACAGGGGCTAGGTTGTTTATTATTTTCTGTTCCTTTGTGTTGTACCTGTTTTTCCCTGCTTGAAGTAAAGCACTATCTCCTTTATTTTACTTGAAAGCTGTGTGTGGACCCTCATTAAGCACCTAAACACTGCACCAATCCACCCTCTGCTGAGCTAATTACCCCCAAGATATCACAATATATACGTAAAAAAAAAAGAAAAAAATATAGGACGCACACATCACTTAAAATATCCAGATTCAGGGGGCTCGGATAACATCGATTGTTACAGCAGAGCCAAACAAGGACAAATCCAGCACACAATTTAGAAAAAAATAGCATATTTAATGAAAAATACCCTCAGGTTTTAGAAACAAGCAATGCATAACAAAACATAAGTTATGATACTCAGCACATAATATCCAGTTAAAGTAGCCTCCAAAGGGCTCAGGGAGCCATGCTCTCAACCTGATAGGTCCCGACAGCTGTTTCGTGCCTCCTTCGTCAGGGGACTCAGATCACAATGCCTAATGGACAAGTTAAATACCCATACCAAACACCCACTTATAGGTATCACTTGTAACAGGCCAACTGCTGCGTCACACCGCCTCCGGGAACCCCATGTCAACGGAGCAGCATGGGACACACAGGAACCAGCTGTCACACCGGAAATGGCACCACAGGCGGAACCAATGCATCACAGTTGCTCACAAGGGAAGACACACAGGTTTCCAAGTGCCGGAAGTGATGTCGGTGGACCCTGTAAACATACACCATATGCCGATAAAAATACATGTTGAACAGTGTGTTATAGCCTAAGTCACCTAAACACCACCAATCCACCCTCTGCTGAGCTAATTACCCCCAAGATATCACAATATATACATAAAAAAAAAAGAAAAAAATATAGGACGCACACATCACTTAAAATATCCAGATTCAGGGGGCTCGGGTAACATCGATTGTTACAGCAGAGTCCAAACAAGGACAAATCCAGCACACCATTTAGAAAAAATTAGCATATTTAATGAAAAATACCCTCAGGGTTTAGAAACAAGCCATGGCATAACAAAACATAAGTTATGATACTCAGCATGTAATAGCCAGTTATAGTAGCCTCCAAAGGGCTCGGGAAGCCATGCTCACAACCCGATAGGTCCGGACAGCTGTTTTGTGCCTCCTTCATCAGGGGACTGTCAGATCACAATGCCTAATGTAAAAGTTAAATACCCATACCAAATACCCACTAATAGGTCTCACCTGTAACAGGCCAACTACCGGAAATGGCGCCTGTGGCGCCATTTCCAGTGCGAATGCTGGTTCCCGTGTGTCCCATGCTGCTCCATTGACACGGGGTTCCTGGAGGCGGTGTGACACGGTGGTTGGCCTGTTACAGGTGAGACCTAATAGTGGGTGTTTGGTATGGGTACAGACCTCCAAACAGCACAGCTTTGATCAAGAAAATGAGCTCTACAATTTCCATAGAATGCTTAGACTCAAAGACTTTTTTTGTGAGGAAGGAGATCAAGAATCTATTAGTAGACCTTTTAAGGTTAGCAGTACTTTTGATCCTCCCTCATCTAACGCCTCAATAGAAATGTTCATGAGGTTGGTTAAATCTTAGACACTACCACAGATACAGAAGGCTAAGATATTTCATTCTAAGCTTTCAAAGCTTGAAAATTTAGCTATTAACTCATTGCAAAATAACAGCTCTATTGTAATTCGCCCTGCCGATAAGGGTGGGGGTGTTGTAATCATGAATCATACGGATTATGTCAATGAAGTCATGCGTCAATTGGTTGATGTAGATTGTTACACATGACTTACCTTTGATCCAACTGATAACTTTAAAAGAGAATTAGATTCAATCATACAATTGGGCTATGAAAATGGCTGGATTGATGATTAAACAGTATGCTTCTTGAAACAGGACTTTTCCAAGGTGCCTTTACTTTATATACTACCTAAAGTGCACAAGTCGCTTACACAGCCCCCTGGTAGACCCATCATAAGTTTTCGAGGGTCACTCTGTCAAAGTCTGTCCCAATATGTTGACTATTACCTCCAGCCAGTCGTTCAGAGCACTCCCTATTTTCTTAAAGACACTTCAGATTTTTGAAGAAAATTGTCATCTATTGGCCAGCCACCAAGAGACTGCTTACTGGTGACACTGGATGTCACCTGTCTCTATACTAATATTGTGCATGTTGAGGGAATACAAGTGTTTAGGGAGGTTCTGTCCTCCAGTCTGCAGTATGTGGGCCCTCCTACTGAGTTCATCCTACTACTGATGGATATCATCCTACATAAAAATATTTTTTTGTTTAATAATGCTTTTTATTTACAGCTTAAAGGGACTGCAATGGGGTCGAATATGGCCCCATCATTTGCAAATATATTCATGTATTATTTTGAGAAATTATATACTATGGCTAATCCGCATTTTTCACAGTTTATTTTTATGTGAGATTTATAGATGATCTCTTCATACTGTGGACTGGAGGTGAGAGGACTCTTAAAGAGTTTGTGAGGGGTCTGAATCAGTTGCCAGGATCTATTAGGTTTTCGTATAACTATAGCGCAGAAAAAATTTATTACTTAGATGTCTGTGTGAAAATTGTCCAGGATTCGTTTCACCACAGAAATTTTCAGAAAACCAACAGATAAGAATACACTGCTAGCAGCAACAAGCTTTCACCCGTTACCCCTGAAAATGGGCCTACCCTATTCCTAACTTGTTAGGATAGTCCGGATTACATCCGATGAATGTTGTCTACCAGACTCATTGGAAAATATGGGCAATAGATTTATTGAGAGGGAGTAGCCTCCAGAAGAAGTCAAAAATGCAATATCGAGGTGTTTAACATTGAAGAGAGAGGATTTGCTCAATCCATCTTCTAAACATGATGAGGAGATGTGGTGAGTTTTTTCCTGCACATATTCCATTACCTCAGAGTTCATTAAAAAAGCCATATTGCACCACTGGCACATAATTCAGACAGACCCCATATTGAAAGATGTTTGTAAAAACATGCCATTGTTCTGCTGCAGGAGGAGCAGCAACATGAAGGATAAGATCTCAAGGTCTGACATTGGTCCCAGAAACAATCTTACCAGTAATTGATTGAATCCCCAGAATGGGTCCTTCAAATGCACAGGCTGCATCAATTGTTGACACATGAATATTGGCAGCACTATAGTACCCCCCACTAAGGGAACAGTGTATCATCTTAAACATCGGATGTTCTGTGATACAAAATGTATCACATATGTGATTGTTTGCCCCTGTAACAAAATTTGTGTGGGCAAAACTATCCGCATGCTAAAATAGAGGGTTGCAATGCATTGGTCCTCTATCAAAAAAGCTTTTGTGAAGGTTGAGCCTAGTTCACCTCCAGTGGCCAGACACTTTGTTGCAGAGGGTCACACTTTAAAGGATTTTCTCTTTATGCCCATTGATCATGTGCCCCCCCCTTTCCCCATGTAGGGGAGGTGACAGACACAGACTGCTATTAAAACAGGAGTGTCAAGGGATTTATAAACTTGGAACCATGGTTCCCCATGGACTGAATTAAGAATTCATGTTTGCCCCTTTTATGGGTGAATAGGAGGTGACACTACCATGGGTTGTTCTATAGTTTAGAAGCAATCCCCAAAAACTGATTCGGTCCCCCTAGGATATATCCCTGATATATCTATGGTACATTTATTAAGAAGATTATATGTTGTTGTTTGTTCCCTATATTGTACTTGTTATAATTAGTTTCATGCTAATATTCGACACATGCATGTTCTATTTTCACTTGCACATTGTTTCGATTATGGGGTGTGACCTATTATGTTGGGTGATTTTTATGATAACACTTATGTTATCAAGTAACCATATAATGGTGATCGCATAGGTGACTTAGGCTATAACACACTGTTCAACATGTATTTTTATCAGCATATGGTGTATGTTTACAGGGTCCACCGACATCACTTCCGGCACTTGGAAACCTGTGTGTCTTCCCTTGTGAGCAACTGTGATGCATTGGTTCCGCCTGTGGTGCCATTTCCGATGTGACAGCTGGTTCCTGTGTGTCCTATGCTGCTCCATTGACATGGGGTTCCTGGAGGCGGTGTGACGCAGCAGTTGGCCTGTTACAAGTGATACCTATAAGTGGGTGTTTGGTATGGGTATTTAACTTGTCCATTAGGCATTGTGATCTGAGTCCCCTGACGAAGGAGGTATGAAACAGCTGTCGGGACCTATCAGGTTGAGAGCATGGCTCCCTGAGCCCTTTGGAGGCTACTTTAACTGGATATTATGTGCTGAGTATCATAACTTATGTTTTGTTATGCATTGCTTGTTTCTAAAACCTGAGTATTTTTCATTAAATATGCTATTTTTTTCTAAATTGTGTGCTGGATTTGTCCTTGTTTGGCTCTGCTGTAACAATCGATGTTATCCGAGCCCCCTGAATCTGGATATTTTAAGTGATGTGTGCGTCCTATATTTTTTTCTTTTTTTTTTACATATATATTGTGATATCTTGGGGGTAATTAGCTCAGCAGAGGGGGGATATATACATATATGCGTACATAGTAATGCCCCTGTAGTGCCGTTTATACAAAAAAAACACTTACCTTAATCCCCGCTCCTGCATCTGCCGCCGTCCTGTCTGTCTGGTTGCTCCTCGGAACTATGGGAGAGACGTCATGGGGAAAGCCGGAAGCTGGAGTTCAGGAGAGAACTCCAGCCTCCGGCTATCGTGGCACTGCAGGGAAGGAGCCGGGCACCCGCTTGTAATAACATCTCAGCTTGGAGACCCTCTGTGGCGCCGGGCGCCATAAAATGAACTACTGTACAGAAGCTCATTCTGACCTGACCAACTGCTGAGCTGCTGATCGCGGAAGCGCCGAGGGGGCAGCGGCAGGCAGGGGGGGTGTCCCGGGAGGGGGGGGGGGCAGCAGCAGAGCCGTCGGATGCCCCTTTATAAGCATTTGCTTATAATGCCTATGCCTAGGGCCAGCTCTGCCTCAAGTCATATACTCACTCCATAAGAAGGTGACACTCAGGATCTTGAAACATTAAAGATACAGAAATGCTACTATAGGAATAGTTCCAATGTTTCAATTATTATTTAAACATTAACTTCCCTGATGAAAGTTTTAATAAAAACTAAAATATCGAAGCTATTTATATAATAGAATTTCTGCATCTTTGATGTTTCAAGTCCCTGAGTGCCATTTTCTGATCGAGGGAGTATATAGAAATAGATATAGCTATACAGTATATACATATAAAAACTACATCCTCCATTGAGTATTGAGGGCAGCGGTGCAGCCTGCTTCTGTTACAGAAAAAGTTCCTTACAAACAGCATTTGGTTTCTCCACAAAATCCGCAAGCAGCAACTATCGCCAGGGTTCGACAGTCTGGACTGCTCACACCATATAATTATGTTTATTAATATTAAAATGATTATATTTTATTTATAAAGAGCTGACATATTACACAGGTTGGAAATATAGGGAGATCATTTTATAAATAACTGATGAATAATGACAAGGAATAGAAAGTAATTATGATCTTGCCCAATAAGCTTCCAATCTAAGAGATGTAGTGAACAATAGACACATAAGGTAGCAGAATAAAAAATATTTTTATTATCCTTTAGTTTTATGGTGCCACAAGGGTTCTGCAGCACCTTACGAATGAGCAAGAAAACAGTGACTTACAGTACAATACAATGAAGGACAATGACATGGTTTATAAACATTGCTGTTTCAAGTTTTCCAGAGGGAAGGAGCAGCACAGGCAAAACCTTGGAGGCAGCAGTGGGAGGAAGTAATCAGTTGGCAGGAGAGGCGGCATACAATGTAGAGCGAAGTGGATGGGAGGTAGTGTGAAGGAAGATATGGTCAGAGATGTAAATGGGAGAGGATTGGGTGAGGGCTTTGTAAGTGAGTGTGAGAAGCTTGAATTGGGTTCTGAAATGGAGGGGGAGCCAGTGAAGGGCTTACATGAGAGTGGAGGCACATTTAGTACATTTGGAAAAGAAGATGAGCTGGGCAGCAATACTGAGGACTGATTGGAGTGGAGAGAGGTAGGAGTAAGGGAGGCCATATAGGAGGAGACTACAGTAGTCCAATCTAGAGATGACTAATGAATGGATTATGGTCTTTGTTGCCTCCAGGGTGATAGAGTCTGATCCTAGAAATATTTCTGAGGTGGAAAAGGCAGGATTGCGAAAGGTACTGAATGTGTGGTTAGAAGGAGAGGGACAGCGCACTTGGGGGCTAGAGTAGATGGTTGCGCTGCCAATAGATGAAAATTAAATTGTGGGGTTATGTGGGAGGGTGAGAAGATGATCAGTTCAGTCTTAGACATGTTAAGTTTAAGAGAGCACTGGGACATACATGAAGGAATAGCAGAGGGACAGTTGGAGATACAAGTGAGGAGAGAGAGTGAGAATCAGGGGAGGAGAGGTAGATGTGAGTGTCATCAGCAAAGAGATAATATTGGAGGCCAAAAGAGCTGATGAGCTTACCTAGAGAGAATTTATAGAGGGAGAATAGGAAGGGTCCCAGAACCTTGAGGTACACCTACTGTTAGTGGAAGTGGGGGCAAAGTGGAGTCATGAGAGAAGATGGAGAAAGAGTGGTCAGAGAGGTAGGAGGACAGCCAGGAGAGAGCAGTATCCTGCAGACCAAGGGAGTGAAGGATTTTCAGGAGGAGAGAGTGGTCTACAGTTTCACAAGTCAGGAAAAATGATTAGAGTGTAGTGACTCTTGCATTTGGCAGCAAGAACATCATTGCTGACTTTTGTAGACCAGCTTCAGTGAAGTGGAGAGTATGGAAGCCAGACTGAAATGGGTTGAGCAGGGAGTGGGAGTAAAGAAAGTCAGCAAGGCGGTTGTAAACAATCTGCTCAATGAGTTTGGTGTCAAATGGGAGGAGAGAGATGGGGCGGTAGTTGGAGAGAATGTTAGAATATAGTCTGGGTTTTTTAAGTATGGGGGAGACAAGGACATGCTTGAATGCAGGGTGGACAGTGCCTGATGTGAGGCAGAGATTAAAAAGGTGTGCAAGATGGAAAAAGGTAACAGAAGAGAGGTCGTAGAGGAGGTGGGAGGGGATAGGGCCAATGGGGAGGAGGTAGAAGGGAGGAGGACTGGATGAGGGCCATGACTTCATCTCTAGATACAGGGGAGAAAGATGTCAGAGTTGGTAAGATGGATGGGGAGGGGTTGTCTGGGAAAGAAGGGGGTGGGGTGCTGATGGTCTGGTTCGATGAGATGTCCTGAAGTATGGAGTAAATTGTAGATGTGAAGTGGGTGGCAAAATCAAGGGCAGAAAGTGAGGAGGGGAGTCGAGAAGTAGGAGGGCAAAGGAGGAGGTTGAAAGTTTTGAAGAAACAACGGGGCATTTGAGGACTGGGAGGTGATAAGGTTCTTGAAATATGACTGTTTAGAGAGAGAGAGGGCGGCACTGTAGGTTGAGAGCATAAATTTGAAATGGAAGTCTGCACCAGAGCGCTATTTCCTCCACTGTTGCTTGGAAGTTCTTGAGCACTTTTTTTTAGGTACCTGGGTACATTTGGAGTGCCAGGGTTGGGGTGCAGATCTGTGAGGGTGAATAGTGGTTGCTGATGTAACAGAGGGCTTGATTCAATACGGATCGTAAATGCATATACAGTTGCGATTATGCACGCAGTTCAACTGTGATAGTATGTTAATTCATTGCGATCACTATACCGTTGCAGTACTACACAAAGATGCCCACCTTACTTAGCACACATCCATAATGTTTAGCAAGGCGGCAAAACCATTGGTACAAGAGAGTACCATCTCAGCCTCACGCACACTTGCACAGCCACTGACCTTACTCAGAGTTTGCTAATTTTCCCTGCACGCTATGAGTCCTAATTTATGCATGCCCCTGCAATGGCGTCCGAACGCACTGGCACGCCTGCATTTTCCAGACCCTCCCTGTCACCTCCCACAACCGGGAGGTGACGGGGGGGTCAATCACTCAATCACTCTGCAATGGGTCTGCATAGTCACTTCATTCACATTCCCAATCCCAGCGGCCGGTTCGTGTACGCGCATGCGTACGCATGCGCAGAACGAAGCAATCACCCGACTGCATGTATATTAACAACTGCGTTCCTTGCTGAATCAGCCCCAGAGTCAAGAGCAGAAGTGAGGCAGGCATTGTAAAGGGAAATTACTTGTTCAAGGCAGGATAGAGAGATAATGGGGGAGAGAAGTGTCAATAGCTTCAAGGTTATGTTTAGTGATGGTAACCTTAGGATGCAGAGGTGGAGAAGATGTGAGGGATAAGTTAAAAGAGATAAGGTACTGGTCAGAAAGGGGGAATGGGGAATTGATGTAATCAGACATATTACAGTGGTGAATGAAGACCAGATCAAGTGAGTGTCCACTCACAATTGACGCATAAGGTAATGGAATAACAATTATAGCTGTTGGTGGAGAGCGGCTGGCTATAATAAGGCAAGATCATTTTCTGCCACCAATATTAATGCAACCAATGTGGGGACCTACATTATTGTTCAGATGGTACTGCTGGAATGAGGACAGACAATGGAAGGTGGTGCCATAAAACATGAATTTGTCATTGTAGAAAATGTAACACATTTAGATGCTGGTAACCACACCTGTCCTTCTCATCTTCTGGTTCCAGAGCACTCTTTCACGTTTGTGCTGCATGGGTATTCTAGTGGTTACCCATAGCTCGGAGTAGCTGTATGTTTGTTTTTTTCCCCATAACCCACAATTAGAGGTTCTTGACTTAATGTTGCTCAGCTCAAACCTGGTCAGCAAGGAGATGAACTATAAGTGCCAGCATTACAATGACTTGGTGAGTTTTATTTTATTCTGGACTGCTGGAAGAAAGAAGAACAGATCCACAAAGATTTAGACGATGACTGAAGTTTTATTAAAAAAAATATGTATGCTGATATTTGTAGTTCTACAAACTCCAGCATATCTTCATGTTGTTTAACATCTATTTTGTGAAGAAACAAAAGAGACGACATGGAATGGAAGTAGGGGCATAGAGGCCAGTGATATGATAAACAATATCTTTTGTGACTATTTTATTTAAATTAAATACAAAAAAATATGAGCCTTAATCAATATCTGTTTTAATCATAACCTATTTGTTTCTTTCAGAATTTTCCTTTGCCTGCCTGGACCTTTTCTGAGATGTGGAGAGTGTAAGTATATCCCAAACAGTGAGGATGTCACAGTGATTGTAGTTAGGGGAGGGTTAGCCTGGTTATTTACAGCAATGTCCGTGTGCCTTAAATGAATCCTTTCAAATAATTACTTTTTTTCTTTACATGATAAATTTCTGTAGAAAGAATCCATAGCATTCAGTAGCTGAGCAAATTGCTGATATAAAGGCATCTGACAGCAAAGCATGCAGGGAAAAAGGCACCTGCAGTGTTTTTGGTTATGGTCAAGCAAATTACCTCAAAATATTTGTTTCAAATAAACTTCCTGAGACAATAATTCACTGCTAGCCCTCAACATGTACCGGCTCCTGCAGAGAGAAATAGGTGAGGCTAAGTGGATTGTAATCACAATTCTTGTTAACCTGCAGCATTGGGAGGTATGATTCACAATAAGGGTTGTATATTTCAGTGGCAAATGCAGGATTTCTAGAGGGGGGTTTCCAAATGCTTGATTTTAGAGCGAGTGTGGCTGGTCCATGAAGAGGGCAGAATTAGTACTCAACAAGTTATAATATGCGTCATACAAAGTGTATTGTGTATCATAATTCCAGTATATACAGGACCAGTGATCACAGTAAGCCATTATATGTGGCAGTAGGGCCATCCTTCCTGAGCTGGATGTTTTTATTTTAGATGTGGGCACCATTCCAGAGCATTGGAGCAAGTCCGGGAGTCTGGAGGAGCAGCAGAAGAACCTAGCACTGCCCTGGACATATATGTACATATTGGGCTCTATAGCAGTGCATCCCTCCGTGATCAAGCATACGGCGAAACGCGCGTTGGGGGAGCAACGGGTGCCCGCGGCTATACGGCACGAGGCATCCAAACTACTAGTTTGTGCCCAGCGGGGATTCTCCCGCACCCAGCATTGACATTCTGTCAGAACCCGGGGACAGCGGCTCGCGAGCACCAGTCTCGCGCGGTGAGATTATCCGGACAGCAAGGATAAATTTGCTGTATGCCCGCATATGATTTACATACTCTGTGTATACATAGTTGCCTTATTTTTATCTCACACTATTAGAACACATATAATTGATTCTATTACAATTGTGATTACCAACTTTAACATGAGATTTACTAACAAACTTTTTCCTTTCAACTTAGAGTTTGCATTACGATAATAGACAATTGTATGTCAACTTACCTTTCATCTTATTAAGGGGATATAATTGTAGTAAACACTGCTGGCAGCCAAAATAAGGAGTGGATATGTGAATATTTTCATATCTTCTTGATGATATTACTTTGTATTTACAGGTGATTACTCATGAGATGGATATATGAGTAACAGAGATATACATACAGAATTTCTATAGTATGTTTAACATTTACTAGAAAGATCGGAGCATAATATTGGGTGTATAAGATTTTTTCTACTATTGAATTTATATGTAAATATATTCTATTAAACTGCGGGCAATCTCAATAAAGTAGTTCTCTCATTGGGTGTCCTATGCGACAGTATGACACCCAAAAGCAGAAATGAAATGTGAGTAAAGTCCCCGTTTATCTGTTGTTTCCAAGGGTAACCTGCTCTCCGGCAATCTCTCACTCTTCATAGATAGCTTTCAGCAGAGGTGAAGAGCAGTAGAATGAGGAGTAGCAGTCCTATGCTCTGACTTTTTCTATTTTTGATTCTATACGTATAAGTCAGATGAATGATACTAAAGGACACAAACTAATAAGCAGTTAATTTATTAACTCTTTATTGAAATGCTGTTAAAATTACCTTCTTTCATATTTCGCCATTGCGGAGGATATTATATTTGCTTTTTTATCTCTATTTGAGAATATTTTCTATACCACTATTTTTGTGTTATATGTTGTATGTGCCTATATATGTTATAAATTGAATGTCTTTGTTGGGTCAGATATGGTCATCAAATATATAGATGACCTATCGTTTTAATTGCTCTCATTAAAAGTTATATTTTAGGGGCCAATTATATTTCTAGTTGCCCCCATATCCATATTTATCAAAAGTGCTCACACAAGAGAGTTTCTTTTTTTCTTTTCTTCCGTTTATATATACTGCATTGCATTAAACTCTAGTGAGCACCGCCACTCCAGTTATCAGAATAGTACATTTAGTTAAATCAGGTGTATTTAGTGGCTTCGTAATTTTTCAACAATATACTTTACTTATAACAGCCTGTGCGACGTATCCCCTTTTCCCCACATCCCCTTTACTGCATATGGTCCATGAAGAGGGCAGAATTAGTACTCAACAAGTTATAATATGCGTCATACAAAGTGTATTGTGCATCATAATTCCAGTATATACAGGACCAGTGATCACAGTAAGCCATTATATGTGGCAGTAGGGCCATCCTTCCTGAGCTGGATGTTTTTATTTTAGATGTGGGCACCATTCCAGAGCATTGGAGCAAGTCCGGGAGTCTGGAGGAGCAGCAGAAGAACCTAGCACTGCCCTGGACATATATGTACATATTGGGCTCTATAGCAGTGCATCCCTAATAGTGCATGTTTTCCAGATCTCCTAGTTGGTGCACAGGTTATTTATTACTGACTGATACATGTTAAAAGATCCACAGGTGGTGCTAATTATTTCATTTGTGATACTGAGAAGAACATGCAACACTAGCAAAATTCTATTACATTACTATTTCTACTGTGGTCGTGTGTGTGCTGGGGAGGGGGGTTTCCAGGCAGACGGAAACCCCCCCCCCGTGTTTGCCTATGGATTTACTAAAGTGAGAGTTTTTAGAAGTGGAGATGTTGCCCATAGCAACCAATCAGATTCTAGTTATTATCTTCCAGAAGGTGCTAGATAAATGTTAAGTAGAATCGGATTGGTTGCTACGAGCAACATCTCGACTTCTAAACACCCACATTTTCGTAAATATACCCCTAAAAGTGCTCCATAACCTCTGCCTCTGTTGTGGCACTACCCTTACATTGGGGCAGGCCCTGCTTCCTGCTTTACCCTTAAAACTGAAATGTAATCTTCCTTAAAATTGCCACACAGATATCAAGTTGCTAATTTCCTTATAATTGATTTGATTGGGAAACAATCTGGTTGATCATGTTAGTTTTGAAGTAATTGTGATACTTTAAATAGGCCAGTTACAGAACATACAGGATGTCACTTATGAAGTGCCTCGCATTATGCCTTACACTGCTGCACCTCAAGGGTACACAGAGGGTACACACACAAAGGCTGCTGCCATCTAGACACACTGTATCAGAAATGTCTGGTAAAAGAGATGGGAGTTTCTCTGCAGAGACAGCAGGCAGCTTAGCTCAGGCATGAGGATGGTCTGTCTTATGGGCGTGTTATGGGAGTGTTGCGGGTGTATCAGTGAGAGTGGCTGTGTACACGGTCGCTAACTCCTCACACAGGAGGCCATACACACAGGAGGCCATACACACAGGAGGCCATACACAGGTGGAGAATCGGCACCTGACACATGGCTGGTGCAAGTTTTGATTGTGCGACCGATGGTGGAGTCTATAGATGTACACTAGGGAAGGTATTTGCATCAGCATTTGCATAAAACCGCAAATGGGCGAACATCAATAGACGATGTACAAAGAGGTGGGGAAATCTTTAGAAGGTGCACTGTGCTTCCATTTTGGCAGGACAGCCCCAAGTGACAGACAACATGAAGGACAGAGGTTTCCCCAAAGTGGATGTTGCTGGGTGGACCTTGGGTTGTGTAGGCTGGTTCGGGGTATGGGTGTGTTGGTGGCCAAGCTTTTTTGTTTTGCCTCAGTTTTGCATTTTTCAATGATGAAAAGTAAACACACATCACATCATAATCTAACATCCTACATTGTAGCAGCCTATGCTATGGCCTGGCCAGGACCCAGCACAAGGCACATGATAGTATAGAGTGAAGTGTATTTTTGGTATCTTATACAGGGCCTGATTCAGAGGTGGATGCTGTTGTAGTTGGTAAATAGTTCCAGCCTGCCCCTTTGAGTACTAGTGTGCGCCTGACAGTGCAAGCACTGAAATGCCCCCTTTCAATGCCCATGGAAGGTGCAACTTGACCAGTGGCACCTGCGCATGCAGGGGGGGTTTCTGAGTACCTAGAAACCCCCCCTGGCCACCGCTCTATTAACAGGCAGCTGAACAACAGCAGCCGACTTTGTACACAGGCTGGGACTGGGCTGGGCTGGCTGATTGAAGGGGGAGCTGCAGCTGCAGTGCGCTGTTCCGAGGATGGTGCATCGTGAGAGGCTGCTGCCCAGTGACTCGCTGATTGTATCCCCCGGAGCCCCACAGGTGTGTGAATTACATGTGGGGATGCGCGACAGAGGAAAGGAGGTGCCGGCGGGGATGTGTATGTGGTGTCTTGCCAGCTCAGGGTGGTTGCCGGTGAGGGGACAGGGGTTGTTGGCGGGGGAGGTGGGAATCTTTAATAAATGATTCTGTATTTGCCTACATTAACTTTTAAAGTGAAAGAGGTGTGTGTAGTCTTTGTCAGTTTGTGTGTCAGAATGTGTGTGTGAGAGTGTGTAGTCTTTGTCAGTGTGTGTGTGTCAGTAAGTAGTCTTTGTCAGTGTGTGTGTGTCAGTATGTAGTCTTTGTCAGTGTGTGTGTCAGTAAGTAGTCTTTGTCAGTGTGTGTGTCAATAAGTAGTCTTTGTCAGTGTGTGCATGTCTGCAATGCTGAACGGTCTATAAAAAAAAATATATATATATATATATATCTGTGTGTGTATGTGTGTGTACTGTATGTGTATGTATGTATATATATATATATATATATATATATATATATATTAGGGATGTGCAGGCTCGGATAGGTTCGAGTTTGCACGTTGAGTTCGGATTGTTCCCTCCAAAAAAACGGAACTCAGAAAGAGGCAAAACGTCATCTTGCATGGACCAGGAATGATGATGTTCGTCCATGCAAGATGACGTTTTGCCTCTTTCTGAGTTCCGTTTTTTTGGAGGGAACAATCCGAACTCAACGTGCAAACTCGAACCTATCCGAGCCTGCACATCCCTAATATATATATATATATAGATATATGTATATACTTGTGTACTTTACGGACTCATTGCCTTATTATAGAGAACTTTCGGTGAAAGTTATCCCCTTGCGGGCTTACCACGCTTCGGGCTCGGTGGCTCGCTACGCTCGTCACATGGTTATATTCCCTCTCTGTGCCCACTTGGATGGTAGGGAATGACGCTGGACACTTAATATGGTAATAAGTCTGTAAAGTACACAAGTACTACATAGATATACGGTATGTATATATATATATATATATATATATATATAAATCAGTTTGGAAACCCCCCTTACAAAATCCTGCGTTTGCAACTGAGTGGTTTTGAACACTCTGACATTGGTACACCAACATGTGCACCATGCACCCTATGGCTGGCGCAGTGTCTCCTTCAGAAATTGCTCTAAAAATGGCTTCTGTAGCTGTGTTTGGAAATGCAGCAGCATACACTGACACACCAAGACACTCCCATAACACGCTATAGGACATCTCCCAGTCACCACGCAGGAACGCATGGTTTTGCCTTGCCGTTCCTAATGCCAGTGTTGCTGTAGGCAACAGCGTACATTCAATGAATGCATGTGTCATACTGGTTTTCATTATTTTTCGTGCATAGGCAGTAGCCAATAATAATCACTGAACTGTTCAAACAGGGTCCACCTCTGAATTAGGCCCACAGACAGGTGACGTTAGTGGCCGTTTAACTTTATGGCGGTGCTCTACATGCATCTGATTGACCAGTGTTTCCTTTGAAAGGAGTCCTCATCCTGATGTGCACAGTGTGCTCCTGATGGGGCTGTGTTGTCCTAATAAGAATGTGGCACAGTAAATGTTGACTTTATGCAAAAATCCAATTGCCTCATTTTGCCTTAGCATGGTGTGACTATTCAGTTATCTTCCTGCTGCTTTGGCATTACAGACAGAAGATCATTTTTCCCAGCTCACTGTGTAAGGAAAAGCAAATCATTGCTATTGCCCACAGAGCCTTAGCAGTACAGCTGCATCCACTGCCATCGCCTCCGAGCAGCTGTTACCTTGACATCTATGACCCAACCAACAGCTGCTATAAAATGTGCTACTGCAAATGGTAGTTGAACATGAGACAATATGGCTTTTGTTTTCCCCAACACTTGTCTTCATCATGTTTAACAGATAATAATTTCCTAACTTCATTTGCAGCTTGTTTTAACCCATTCACTTCTAAGGTTTTTTTTCACAAGTACATGGACCAGACTCATTTTGCCAGCTTCTTAGGCTACCCAAGTCTACTTCATCTTTTCATTCAGACTGACAGAACTTTCTTTAGAGAGTATTTCTAACCAAAGAAATGTACACCCACTGAAAGGGTGAGATGGTTTTGTTGGGCTGGAGAGAGGTTGTTTGGAAACATGGACCACTTAATAGTGTATTTATTTACTCATTAATTTAGAATGGGCATGGTTTGGTACAGAGAGGCTAAGATCCAGCTAATGTTAGGTCACTTGTAAGCACCATCATATGTTAGTTGGCAGACCTGTTAGTAATAGAGCACATTACCAGTGCTCTGACTTTGCTGAGGTGCAGTGACCTGGATTGCACCTCCCCTACCTTTCCAATGCATTACGAGAGGAGGCGATGAGTAACATGTCAGTTACATTATTGGGTTACTGTGACTACCCCTATGGCTAAGTGCCACAATAGGAAGCACAATGTTCCATTTGAGCACTGTGCTTCGCTGTAAGTGACTGTTCTGTATTGAATCTAGCCGTCACAGTGCCAGAACAAAAGAAGGTCAAGGAAAGGTCCATTAGAGTTTCAGCAGTGAATGGGATCAGGTCCGCTGCCATTTAAAAAAAACATTTAGATACCTTTTCAGCGTTTATTGAAATCTGGCAGAAAGTATCCATACTGTACATGCCTACTGACACTCTGATGTAGGGATGCTGCCTGGGACTCCTGGAGAGTAGATGATGCCTGGATGTCTCTGAGCAAAACCTGTCTCCTGCCAATGTCATGAAAAACAATATAAAGGAGAGCTAAAAAGACTGATAGGTAATCACTTGTATTTAGCATGTCCTAGATTAGATAGATAGATAGATAGATAGATAGATAGATAGATAGATAGATAGATAGATAGATAGATACAGGGCCAGCTCTAGGGGTGTTCGACAAGTGCAGTCGAACAGGGGCGCCACCCATAGAGGGTGCACCCCTCCCCATCATCCCGATTTCAGCGGGACAGTACTGTCCCACTGTTCAACCCGTGGGCCGAAGTGGCCCGCGGGTGGTCAAATCGTGGAGCCGGCCCTGGATAGATAGATAGTTTATTTATAAGGTATGTTTTTCCAAAAGGACTCAAGGTGGTTTACATTTGCAGTAAAGAAAACTATATTAGGGGAGGCAGCCATCTTGGACACACTACATTTGTTACACGGGCTTTATAAAAAAAATTAAATAATGCAAAGTACAAGATACAAGAGAGCTAATTCTGAGTTGGGAACAAATCAAAACAATCAAGTAACTTGGTATCAGAAACAAACCATGCAGCAAAAACAAACAATTTATTTGTGTTGTTCCATCGATGGAGGGAAACCATCTGGTTCTCCCCCCATCGATGGTATAAACATGTGACATCGTCCATGATTCTGATCCATTGATGGCCATCCCTAGCTCAGGCCCGGCAACGGGGTAGGGGCACATAACCAAAATCCTTAATGTCTGCGGCATCAACCGCCTAAATTTAGTTTACAGGCCGCACCAGCTTGCGCAACTAGGCAAAAATAAACAATCAAGGCCAGGCTAAACTCCGATGGTTACCCTGCTGACAGTCCTCCCCCCCTTGGACACAGCACCTGGTGCTGCGCCATAGTAATGAATGATACTACATTGACATCATTACGTGTGTCACTACGCCCATGCCGGGCCTTCTGCACCTTGCCGCCTCTGCCACCTATAAGGAGCAGGAGGAGACGAGCTTGCAGCACGGCCTGCAAGTACAAGCAGCAGCACCACCACCACCACCACCGTCCGCTATACTGCACAGCAGCACCACTGTCTGGGACTGCAGACACTATCCCCACCTCTGAGGCAGCCAAAGGAGAGATATGTGTGGGACCGGGGGTCGAGGGTGGTGGGGTCAAGGGTGGTAGTGGTGGTGGGGGGAGATCAATGGATTGGGGGGGGGCTGAGACATCAGTGTACCAGGCCCAAGATTTCTGTTGCCAGTCCGGGAAATATTAATAATGAGTCTGGGTCACTCATTATATAATGCCGGCCAGTCACTACGTGCCATAACAAAGGGGGAATCGGCCTGGCCATAGGAGAGGATGGAGCCCTTCACATATGACTGAATAATAGCCTCAGTTGTTTATTAGGTTTATTTTTATTTGCAACTCACATGGAATAGATATTGGTAGCTTGACAAAGGGCACATACTGTAGCTGTCTGAAACATTGCTGTATTAAATATACTCTATACCTAAATAAATACCTTTGGTGTGTGCAATCTGATACTGGAGTGCCACTTGTTCTTATGAACTACATTATTACTACATCCTGGGACCCTGTTTATCTACATGATGGAGTGCCCATTTCCTGTATGTGTGTGTATATATATATATATATATATTAGGGGTGAGCGGGTTCGGATTTCTGAAATCCGAACCCCCCCGAGCCCCCCCGATCCGAGTCCGATCCGAGTCAGGCTCGACTTTTCCCGCCTGACTCGGATCTGACATCGAGGCAAAACGTCATCATCCCGCCTTCCGAGTCTCGCGGGTTTTGGATCCTATATAAGGTACCCGCGTCGGCGCCATTTTCTCACTCGGCTGTGGACAGTGAAGAGGGAGGGTGGGAGTTAGTGCTGTGTAGTGTAGTGTAGTGTAGTGTAGTGCTGCTGTTGTCCACTACTTCAAAGTCCATAGGGGCTGGCTGTGTTGTGCTGTGCTGCTGTTGTTAATAGGGGCTGTGTCCACTACTTCAAAGTCCATAGGGGCTGGCTGGACTGTGTTGTGCAGTCAGTTCCAAAGTCCTGTGCAGTGTCCCAGTCCTAAAGGGGTGCTGTAGTGTTGTCCAGGGGGTGCTCTGTCCATCAGGGGTGCTCCCCCCAAGTGCTAAAAAAATAATATATTTTCTGTGTTTGTGAATTGTGTGCGCAGTAGCCGCACGTGCATCAACAAAGTAGTGCCAAGCGTGCGCCTGTGTCATAAGTAAAGGGCCGGCTGGCTTGACCGTTAAGGGTGCTGTAACCCCCGAAAGTACACTCCAGTCCAAACCAAAAAAAAAATTATTTTCTGTGTTTGTGAATTGTGTGCGCAGTAGCCGCACGTGCATCAACAAAGTAGTGCCAAGCGTGCGCCTGTGTCATAAGTAAAGGGCCGGCTGGCTTGACCGTTAAGGGTGCTGTAACCCCCGAAAGTACACTCCAGTCCAAACCTAAAAAAAAATTATTTTCTGTGTTTGTGAATTGTGTGCGCAGTAGCCGCACGTGCATCAACAAAGTAGTGCCAAGCGTGCGCCTGTGTCATAAGTAAAGGGCCGGCTGGCTTGACCGTTAAAGGGTGCTGTAACCCCCGAAAGTACACTCCAGTCCAAACCAAAAAAAAATTATTTTCTGTGTTTGTTAATTGTGTGCGCAGTAGCCGCACGTGCATCAACAAAGTAGTGCCAAGCGTGCGCCTGTGTCATAAGTAAAGGGCCGGCTGGCTTGACCGTTAAGGGTGCTGTAACCCCCGAAAGTACACTCCAGTCCAAACCTAAAAAAAAATTATTTTCTGTGTTTGTGAATTGTGTGCGCAGTAGCCGCACGTGCATCAACAAAGTAGTGCCAAGAGTGCCCCTGTGTCATAAGTAAAGGGCCGGCTGGCTTGACCGTTAAAGGGTGCTGTAACCCCCGAAAGTACACTCCAGTCCAAACCAAAAAAAAATTATTTTCTGTGTTTGTGAATTGTGTGCGCAGTAGCCGCACGTGCATCAACAAAGTAGTGCCAAGCGTGCGCCTGTGTCATAAGTAAAGGGCCGGCTGGCTTGACCGTTAAAGGGTGCTGTAACCCCTGAAAGTACACTCCAGTCCAAACCAAAAAAAAATTATTTTCTGTGTTTGTGAATTGTGTGCGCAGTAGCCGCACGTGCATCAACAAAGTAGTGTCAAGCGTTCGCCTGTGTCATAAGTAAAGGGCCGGCTGGCTTGACCGTTAAGGGTGCTGTAACCCCCGAAAGTACACTCCAGTCCAAACCAAAAAAAAAATTATTTTCTGTGTTTGTGAATTGTGTGCGCAGTAGCCGCACGTGCATCAACAAAGTAGTGCCAAGCGTGCGCCTGTGTCATAAGTAAAGGGCCGGCTGGCTTGACCGTTAAGGGTGCTGTAACCCCCGAAAGTACACTCCAGTCCAAACCAAAAAAAAAATTATTTTCTGTGTTTGTGAATTGTGTGCGCAGTAGCCGCACGTGCATCAACAAAGTAGTGCCAAGCGTGCGCCTGTGTCATAAGTAAAGGGCCGGCTGGCTTGACCGTTAAGGGTGCTGTAACCCCCGAAAGTACACTCCAGTCCAAACCTAAAAAAAAATTATTTTCTGTGTTTGTGAATTGTGTGCGCAGTAGCCGCACGTGCATCAACAAAGTAGTGCCAAGCGTGCGCCTGTGTCATAAGTAAAGGGCCGGCTGGCTTGACCGTTAAAGGGTGCTGTAACCCCCGAAAGTACACTCCAGTCCAAACCAAAAAAAAATTATTTTCTGTGGTTGTGAATTGTGTGCGCAGTAGCCGCACGTGCATCAACAAAGTAGTGCCAAGCGTGCGCCTGTGTCATAAGTAAAGGGCCGGCTGGCTTGACCGTTAAGGGTGCTGTAACCCCCGAAAGTACACTCCAGTCCAAACCTAAAAAAAAATTATTTTCTGTGTTTGTGAATTGTGTGCGCAGTAGCCGCACGTGCATCAACAAAGTAGTGCCAAGAGTGCGCCTGTGTCATAAGTAAAGGGCCGGCTGGCTTGACCGTTAAAGGGTGCTGTAACCCCCGAAAGTACACTCCAGTCCAAACCAAAAAAAAATTATTTTCTGTGTTTGTGAATTGTGTGCGCAGTAGCCGCACGTGCATCAACAAAGTAGTGCCAAGCGTGCGCCTGTGTCATAAGTAAAGGGCCGGCTGGCTTGACCGTTAAAGGGTGCTGTAACCCCTGAAAGTACACTCCAGTCCAAACCAAAAAAAAATTATTTTCTGTGTTTGTGAATTGTGTGCGCAGTAGCCGCACGTGCATCAACAAAGTAGTGCCAAGCGTGCGCCTGTGTCATAAGTAAAGGGCCGGCTGGCTTGACCGTTAAGGGTGCTGTAACTCCCGAAAGTACACTCCAGTCCAAACCAAAAAAAAAATTATTTTCTGTGTTTGTGAATTGTGTGCGCAGTAGCCGCACGTGCATCAACAAAGTAGTGCCAAGCGTGCGCCTGTGTCATAAGTAAAGGGCCGGCTGGCTTGACCGTTAAGGGTGCTGTAACCCCCGAAAGTACACTCCAGTCCAAACCAAAAAAAAAATTATTTTCTGTGTTTGTGAATTGTGTGCGCAGTAGCCGCACGTGCATCAACAAAGTAGTGCCAAGCGTGCGCCTGTGTCATAAGTAAAGGGCCGGCTGGCTTGACCGTTAAGGGTGCTGTAACCCCCGAAAGTACACTCCAGTCCAAACCTAAAAAAAAATTATTTTCTGTGTTTGTGAATTGTGTGCGCAGTAGCCGCACGTGCATCAACAAAGTAGTGCCAAGCGTGCGCCTGTGTCATAAGTAAAGGGCCGGCTGGCTTGACCGTTAAAGGGTGCTGTAACCCCCGAAAGTACACTCCAGTCCAAACCAAAAAAAAATTATTTTCTGTGTTTGTGAATTGTGTGCGCAGTAGCCGCACGTGCATCAACAAAGTAGTGCCAAGCGTGCGCCTGTGTCATAAGTAAAGGGCCGGCTGGCTTGACCGTTAAAGGGTGCTGTAACCCCCAAAGTACACTCCAGTCCAAACCAAAAAAAAATTATTTTCTGTGTTTGTGAATTGTGTGCGCAGTAGCCGCACGTGCATCAACAAAGTAGTGCCAAGAGTGCGCCTGTGTCATAAGTAAAGGGCCGGCTGGCTTGACCGTTAAAGGGTGCTGTAACCCACAAAGTACACTCCAGTCCGAACCAAAAAAAAATTTATTTTCTGTGTTTAGCCGCACGTATATATCAAATCGATATAACATAAATGGAGGACCAAACTTTCTCCGATAAAAATAAAATAGAGAAAGATCAAGAACCACTTCCTCCTAGTGCTGAAGCTGCTGCCACTAGTCATGACATAGACGATAACATGCCATCAACGTCGTCTGCCAAGGCCGATGCCCAATGTCATAGTAGAGGGCACATACAATCCCAAATGGCAAAGTTCAGGAAAATGACCTTGAAAAAGACATTTAAATCAGCTGAAGAGAAACGTAAACTTGCCAATATGCCATTTACGACACGGAGTGGCAAGGAACGGCTAAGGTCGATCCCTAGTATGTTCATGACTAGTGGTTCAGCTTCACATGACGATGGAAGCACTCCTCCCACTAAAAAAATCAAAAGAGTTAAGCTGGCAAAAGCACAGCGAAGAACTGTGCTTTCTAAGAAGATATCACAAATCCCCAAAGAGAGTCCAAGTGTGGTGGTGGTTGCGATGCCTGACCTTCCCAGCACTGGACGGGAAGAGGTGGCTCTTTCCACCATTTGCACGCCCCCTGCAAGTGCTGAAAGGAGCACCCACAGTCCACTTGCTGATATGCAAATTGAAGATGTCACTGTTGAAGTACAACAGGATGAGGATACTGGTGTAGCTGGCGCTGAGGAGGAAGTTGGCGAGGAGGATTCTGATGGTGATGTGGTTTGTTTAAATCAGGCTCCGGGGGAGACAGTTGTTGTCCGTGGGATGAAAAAGCCCATCACGGTCATGCCTGGGCAGAAGACCAAACATTCCACCTCTTTGGTCTGGCAATATTTCTATCCAAATCCGGACAACAACTGTCTTGCCATATGTACCATATGTAAAGGTGAAATAAGTAGGGGTAGGGACGTCAACCACCTAGGAACATCCTCCCTTATACGGCACCTGCAGCGCGTTCATAAAAAGTTACTGTCAAGTTCAGAAACTTTGGCTCAGACCGTAAGCAGTCCAGGGACACCTAAATCCCGTTGTCCTGTTGTATCCAAGCGCCTGCAAACCACACCGTCAACTCCCTCCTCGTCAATTTCCTCCTTAGTCAGGATCGGAAGTAGTCCTGCAGGCCATATCACTGGCATGACTGACTCTCCTATCCGGGATTCCTCCGGAGGATCCTGCATTGCTACGCCTACTGCTGCCGCTGCTGCTGTTGCTGCTGCTGCTGGGAGTCGTTCATCATCCCAGAGAGGAAGTAGGAACACCACTACTTTTACTAAACAATTGACCCTCCAACAGTCCTTAGCGAGGAGGATGAAGTACGACAGCAGTCATCCTGAAGCAAAACGTATAACTGAGGCCTTGACTGCTATGTTGGTGTTAGACGTGCGTCCGGTATCCGCCATTAGTGCAGTGGGATTTAGACAATTGATGGAGGTAGTGTGTCCCCGGTTCCAAATCCCGTCTAGATTCCACTTCACTAGGCAGGCGATACCGAGACTGTACAGAAACGTCAGAAAAAGTGTCCTCAGTGTCCTGAAAATTGCCGTTGTACACAATGTCCACTTAACCACGGACATGTGGACAAGTGGAACAGGGCAGACTAAGGACTATATGACTGTGACAGCCCACTGGGTAGATGTATCACCTTACGCAGCAACAGCAGCAGCGTCACCAGTAGCAGCATCTCAGAAACGCCAGCTCGTTACAAGGCAGGCTACGCTGTGTATCACCGGTTTCAGTAAGAGGCACACCGCCGACAACCTCTTAGAGAAACTGAGGGAAATCATCGCCCAGTGGCTTACCCCACTTAGACTCTCCTGGGGATTTGTGATATCTGACAACGCCACCAATATTGTGCGGGCATTACATCTGGGCAAATTCCAGCACGTCCCATGTTTTGCTCACACAATAAACTTGGTGGTGCAGAATTTTCTGAAAAGCGACAGGGGCGTGCAGGAGACGCTTTGGGTGGCCCGAAAAATTTCTGGCCACTTTCGCCATTCAGCGACTGCGTGCCGAAGACTGGAGCGCCAGCAAACACTCTTGAACCTGCCCCGCCATCACCTGAAGCAAGAGGTTGTGACGCGGTGGAACTCAACCCTCTATATGCTTCAGAGGATGGAGGAGCAGCAAAAGGCCATACAAGCCTATACATCCACCTATGACATAGGCAAAGGAGGGGGTATGCACCTGACTCAAGCGCAGTGGAGAATGATTTCCGTGTTGTGCAAGGTTCTTCAGCCCTTCGAACTTGCCACACGTGAAGTCAGTTCAGACACTGCCAGCTTGAGTCAGGTCATTCCCCTCATCAGGCTTTTGCAGAAGCAGCTGGAGAAAGTGAAGGAGGAGCTAAGACGGAGCGATTCCGCTCGGCATGTGGGACTTGTGGATGAAGCCCTTCATTCGCTTTGCCAGGATTCCAGGGTGGTCAATCTGTTGAAATCAGACCACTACATTTTGGCCACCGTGCTCGATCCTAGGTTTAAAGCCTATGTGGTGTCTCTCTTTCCGGCCGACACAAGCCTGCAGAGGTGCAAAGACCTGCTGGTGAACACACTGTCAGCTGAAGCGGAACGTGACACGTCAACGGCTCCTTCTTCATTTTCTCCCGCAACTGGGGCTGCCAGGAAAAAACTTAGGTATCCTAAGCAACCCGCTGGCGGTGATGCAGGGCAGGCAGGACCAAGTTTGGACATCTGGTCGGGACTGAAGGACCTGGCAACAATTTCTGACATGTCTACTGTCACTGCATATGATACTGTCACCATTGACAGAATGGTGGAGGATTACATCGGTGACAGCATCCAAGTAGGCATGTCAGACAGTCCATACCTGTACTGGCAGGAAAAAGAGGCAATTTGGAGGCCCCTGTACAAACTGGCTCTATTTTACCTGAGTTGCCCCCCCTCCAGTGTGTACTCCGAAAGAGTGTTTAGTGCAGCCGGGAACCTTGTCAGCGAAAGGCGTAGGAGGTTGCTTCCACAGAATGTGGAGAAGATGATGTTCATCAAAATGAATTATCAGCTCTTCCAGGGAGACCAGCCTCCAGAAGGTACAGAGGGACCTGTGGTGGTGGATTCAAGTGGGGACGAGTTAATACTTTGTGAGGATGAGGATGTACACACTGAAGAGGGTGAGGAATCGGTGGATGAGGAGGATGAGGATGACATCTTGCCTCCGTAGAGCCAGTTTGTGCAGGGACACATTAATTGCCAGCTTGTTTTGTGGGGGCCCAAACGAACCAATCATTTCAGCCACAGTTGTGTGGCAGACCCTGGCGCTGAAATGATTGATTTGTTAAAGTGTGCATGTCCTGTTTATACAACATAAGGGTGGGTGGGAGGGCCCAAGGACAATTCCATCTTGCACCTCTTTTTTTCTTTGCATTATGTACAGTTTGGGGCCTAGTTTTTCTAACTGCCATCCTGCCTGCCACTGCAGTGTCACTCCTAGATGGGTCACGTGTTTGTGCCGCCCACTCGTGTCGCTTAGCATAGTCATCCAGCTACCTCGGTGCAACCTTTTGGACATAAAAACACTATTGTGAGGTGTGAGGTGTTCAGAATAGACTGGAAATGAGTGGAAATTAAGGTTATTGAGGTTAATAATAGCATAGGAGCAGAAAAACCTACAAATTCTGTGATTTTAGCTGTTTTTATGCTTTTTTTCAAAAAAATACAGATCCAAAACACAAAACCCAGAACCCAAAACACGGAAGGGTGGTTTTGGCAAAACCAATCCAGATCCAAAACACGAAGAAAGATCCAGATCCAAAACCAAAACACAAAACACGAAAAGTGGCCGGTGCACTCCACACACTACCCCTAACCTTGCTCCCACTCCCCGCACACACTACAGTACCCCTAACCCTACTCCCCATCCCTCCACACACTACCCCTAACCCTGCTCCCACTCCCCGCACACACTACAGTACCCCTAACCCTGCTCCCCCTCCCTCCACACACTACACTACCCCTAACCCTGCTCCCGCTCCCTCCACACACTACAGTACCCCTAACCTTACGCCCCATCCCTCCACACACTACACTACCCCTAACCCTGCTCCCTCCACACACTACAGTACCCCTAACCCTGCTCCCCCTCCCTCCACACACTACACTACCCCTAACCCTGCTCCCGCTCCCTCCACAAACTCCACCACCCCTAACCCTGCTCCTCCTTTCTCCACACACTACAGTACCCCTAACCCTACTCCCCATCCCTCCACACACTACCCCTAACCCTGCTCCCCATCCCTCCACACACTACAGTACCCCTAACCCTGCTCCCTCTCCCTCCACACACTACACTACCCCTAACCCTGATCCCCCTCCCTCCACACACTACACTACCCCTAACCCTGCTCCCACTCCCTCCACACACTACAGTACCCCTAACCCTACTCCCCATCCCTCCACACACTACCCGTAACCCTGCTCCCACTCCCCGCACACACTACAGTACCCCTAACCCTACTCCCCATCCCTCCACACACTACCCCTAACCCTGCTCCCACTCCCCGCACACACTACAGTACCCCTAACCCTGCTCCCCCTCCCTCCACACACTACACTACCCCTAACCCTGCTCCCGCTCCCTCCACACACTACAGTACCCCTAACCCTGCTCCCCCTCCCTCCACACACTACACTACCCCTAACCCTGCTCCCGCTCCCTCCACACACTACAGTACCCCTAACCCTGCTCCCCCTCCCTCCACACACTACACTACCCCTAACCCTGCTCCCGCTCCCTCCACACACTACAGTACCCCTAACCCTGCTCCCCCTCCCTCCACACACTACACTACCCCTAAGCCTGCTCCCCCTTTCTCCACACACTATAGTACCTCTAATCCTACTCCCCATCCCTCCACACACTACCCCTAACCCTGCTCCCCCTCCCTCCACACACTACACTACACCTAACCCCGCTCCCCCTTCCCGCACACAGCCTTGCAATATCAACCGTTTGGATGTGCAGCATGGCCGACAGGATGATGTTGCAAGCGGCCGCGGTAGCGCACATATTGGTCGTACACACTGAGCAATGCGGTCGATATGCTGTTCCGAGTCGGCCGGAAAGGACATATCGTGCTGACATCGTCTCAGTGTATACCCAGCTTAACTCCTGCAGTGGGAGGGCTAAAGATCTGCATTTTATGTGTGGAGATATTAATAAATAATTATACACTATAAATGTGTGCTCTACACTATACTGTAATATAGTAAAGCTTTCTGTTTAGGCACCAACAGTTTGCCCAGTATCCAGGGCCGATGGTAGACTTCTAGGCACCCTAGGCAAAACTGCTGCATGCGTTCCCCCCCCCCCTGTACTCATTTAGTCCCTCAGGTGAAAATGACTTTGGACAGGTGGAGTGGCGTATGAGTTTTGTGTTGAAAAAAATATTTATGTATAATATATAGAAAATTATATAGAAAACACAAAACTTGTCTGCCACTCCACCTGTGGAAAGTCATTTTCACCTGAGGGGCTAAATGGGTACGAAGAGGGGGGTGCAGGCAGAAGTATGTATATGTATATATATATACACACACACACACATATATATATATATATATATATATATATACATAGACACACACAGTATCAGGGGTGCAACTAGAACTTTTTGGGCCCCATAGCAACATTTTTAAGGGTTCCCCCCTAACTTAGATCTTACACAATGCCCACAGTAGTAGTCCCCCTAAAACACTAAATGCCCACTTGTAATGGTGCCCCTTATTCAATGCCCACTGCAATGGTGCCCATTACGCAGTGCCCCCAGCAGTAATAATAATTCCCCTAAAAGTAATGCCCCCTGTAGTAGTGCCCCCAGTAGTAATGCCCCCTGCAGTGCCCCCAGTAGTAAAGGCCCCTGTAGTGCCCCCAGTAGTAAGGTCCCTGTAGTGCCCCAAAAGTAAGGTCCCTGTAGTGCCCCCAATAGTAAGACCCCTGTAGTGCCCCCACATGATGCCCCCAATAGTAAGGCCCCTGTAGTGCCCCCAATAGTAAGGCCCCTGTAGTGCCCCCAATAGTAAGGCCCCTGTAGTGCAGCCCCTGTAATGCCCCCTGTAGTGCCCCCAGTAGTGCGGCCCCTGTAATACCCCCTGTAGCGGCCCCTGTAGTGCCCCCAGTAGTGCAGCCCCAGGAGTGCCCCAATAGTAAGGCCTCTGTAGTGCCCCGAGTAGTGTGGCCCCTGTAATGCCCCCTGTAGTGCGGCCCCTGTAGTGCCCCCAGTAATGCCCCCTGTAGTGCGGCCCCAGTAGTGCCCCCAATAGTAAGGCCCCTGTAGTACCCCCATTAGTGCGGCCCCTGTAATTTCCCCAGTAATGCGGCCTCTGTAATAAGCCCCCCACGCACACGCACGCACACACATACGCATACATACATACACACACAAAAAAAAACAACACTTACCTGAAACCCAGCTCCAGTGCCCGCTGCCATCCGTCCCCGGTGTCCGCTCCTCGGAACTATGGGAGTGACGTCATGACGTCACTCCCATAGTGCACTGCAGGACCCGGAAGACGGAGCTCAGGAGTGAGCTCCGTCCTCCGGCTGGCGCCGTGGGGGGGTGGCAAGGAGCTAGGTGCTGCCGGGGGAGGGGGGGGGGAGGTAGAGAAGGAGCCGGGTGCCCGCTGGTAACACAATCTCAGTGGGCACCCCGCAAATGGGGGGGTGATCGGAGGGCCGGGCGCCCTCTAGTGGCCGGCGCCCCTAGGAAGCTGCCTTAGCTTGCCTAGTGGAAGCGCCGGCCCTGCCACTATCAGCATCTGAGTATAATTTTGTGAGGTGCACATTTGTCTGCCTATAGGCAGGGTGCAGAGAGAGGGCAGAAGTACAGAGTACCTGGGCCTGCAAAGGAGTTGTCTTGCACCCGGTAGCTGTCTAATGTGCTGATAGTCAACCGGGGCTGGTACTTAATAATAAAAGCCTCCATAATTTAGTTCTGTCAGCGGACAACCGTTTATCCTGACACTGCCCATGTGACTGGCGTGGTCCGACCAGCGGGGGACTTTGGAAGCAGCTAGCGGCAGGGTGTGTGAGCCCGGCAGGATCCTTGGATGGTGGTCAGTGTTTGCCTGGTGGAGTATTTTATAATATCACGTGGTAACAAATCCACACTGTTATTTTAAAGGTACAAGCAGAACTATAACATTGCGATGTTTTAGTGATATCTTTTCTAAATAAAGACGTTAATTGCACTATGGAGAGCCCCTCCTCCATTTTATTTTAAATAATTATTATACATACAGTAAAAATTAGTTGTAGGTATAATGCACTCACATTATGATGGTATATTTGCAGACTTCAAATAATAATCCAAGGCTAAACACCTTCAGGCTACTCCATATAGAAAAAAGATCAGGAGGCACAAACCAGACATGCAGATAAAGTTTTTGTTTTTATTTAAGCACTTTTATTTGCTTTGTGATTTTATGACTAAATGGATGTCTTGACAAAGGTCCAAAATATGGACCGAAATGACAACCCCTGAAGCAATGAAAGTGTTTAAATAAAAACAAAAATGTTTCATCTGCAAGTCTGGTGAGTGCCTTCTGAACTTTTTTTTTTTTTTAGATGCTATAACCAAATATGGAATACAAATGGCTAATCCAAGTTCCAATTGTCCTACTAACACATTTTTTTCTATAATTATTGTTTTATTCAGGAGGTTAACATGCTATTATATTGCTTGTGTGTGTATTGTTTAATTTTATAGGCTTTATTGGGTGATCAGCTCATTTGAGCTGGATAATTGTATCAACTGATTTATTTATCAGCACCCTTATTTTTCTTTATTTTATTATGTCCTATTTGGTGGTTTCCAGTATGCTATATTAAGGTCATCAGACTAATATATTTCAAATGTTACATTAAATTTTTATAGAGATTTCAGTGCCTGGAATACTTATATATTTGTGTTTATTTATAACACGTTCTATTGTATTGTAGCAGGAATAATTGTAGGTCTATATTCTCCTTAATCCTTAAACTGTCCCAGAAATAATGGGAAAAAAACAACATAATTATAATTAAATGCTATACATCTTGAATCTTGCAAAAATCTGAGAGACACTGATAATTAACAAAAAACTATTCAAAATATTTGTATTTAATGGACATAAACACATTTTGGCCAAATTCCATTATTTGTAACAAATATTCTATATGGAAAAACAGTTTTATTCTTGAAACATAATTTAGTTGTTTACCTCCCTCTAGGGTTCATGAAATGCAAAACTGAGATCTGGATTCAGCTGGAACACTGCAGCATACTAATAAATATTAGGGATGAGCGGGTTCGGTTCCCTGAGAACCGAACCCACCCGAACTTCGGGGATCCGGGGCGATCCGAGCCCAAGCTCGGATCTCCCTGTCTGCCCCGGATCCCTCTCCCGAGGCAAAACCTCGAGATCTGCTGTCGGATCTCGAGGTTTTGCCTCGAGCGGCCATTTTAAAAAAAATGCCTTTGCCTTTAATGGGCAAAGTGCTGATTGGCTGACAGAGCCGTCTGTCACGGCTCTCAGCCAATCAGCATCATGGTGCTCATTTGCATGTAGCACGGACTCGTGAGATCCGTGCTACATGCATCTGTGTGATTGACAGTGACACAGAGCACAGATGGGTCAGTGAGACCCGTCTGTGCTGCTGTGTATTTCAATGACACAGATGCACGCACGGACCAGGAGATCCGTGCTACTTGCATCTGTGTCATTGACACAGAGCACTAACGGGTCCGTGAGACCCGTCTGTGCTGCTGTGGTAAAAAAAAAAAAAAAAACCTGTGTAAAAAGAGAAAAAAATGGCGTGCCCCCCCCAAAAAAAAGAGCAACCAGCCCCGGGCATTAGTGACCCAGTGCTGGGTGTGCTTAAATACAGGGGACAAACGACATAGGGGTCCCCTGTACTTAAACACAACCGGCACTGGGCTAGTCAGAACCAGAGCTGGTTGCCAAAATACGGGGACAAACGACGTAGGGGTCCCCCGTATTCTGCGCAACCAGCTCTGGGCTCTGATCCGGTCCTGGTTCTGGAAATACAGGGGAAAAAAATGAGTAGGGTTCCCCTGTATGTTCCAGAACCAGCACTGGACTTTTTCTAGCGGGGGGCTGATGCCACAGCCAGGGGAGCCCTTTCACCGGGCCCCCCAGCCGCAGCATCAGCCCTGACCGCTAGTCAGCCCAGGCCGGGGATCCCTGGAGAGCTGGGGACCCCCCCAATAAAGGGGTCACCCTCTCCAGGGCTCCCCAGGCCCATGCTGATAGCCCGGGGCTATCCCCGCCACCCCTGGTGGCGGTGGGTGGCGGGTTGATTGTGTGGTGTGGTGTAAATAAAGAATATCAAACATTGTCTTTACAAGTAGAACTGCAAGTCCCAGCAAGCCTGCCCCGCATGCTGGTACTTGGAGAACCACAAGTACCAGCATGCAGGGCATTAAGGGCCCACTAGTACCTGTAGTTCACCTGTAAAAAAATGTTTAAAAAAAACACTGGACACACACACCGTGACAGTATAAGTTTATTAAACATACATACACACACACACACATGTACACATACTCACCTATGTAACCTGTAGCATCGGTCCACTTGTACGGTAAAGTATCCATAGGGGACCTGTGAAAAAAAACATACTCACCATCTCCTATGCGAGGTTCTGTCCTCTTCGTTCCAAAGTAGGCATCCCCGGACTTGGCAAAAAAAAAAAAACGAAAACGCGATCCACGAACTTAGTACCGTTCTATAGAACGGTACTTCCCGAATGAGAGCTTAGCGGCGGGGTATCACCATGGAAACCCCGCTGCTAAGCGTTCATTGGCTGAGAGAGGTCATCTCCCGTCTCTCAGCCAATGAACGGCTCCCTCCATTGTAGTCAATGCTGGGAGCCGCAAGGTTATTAAAGTTTACCCTGCGGTTCCCAGCATTGACTACAATGGAGGGAGCCGTTCATTGGCTGAGAGACGGGAGATGACCTCTCTCAGCCAATGAACGCTTAGCAGCGGGGTTTCCATGGTGATACCCCGCCGCTAAGCTCTCATTCGGGAAGTACCGTTCTATAGAACGGTACTAAGTTCGTGGATCGCGTTTTCGTTTTTTTTTTTTTGCCAAGTCCGGGGATGCCTACTTTGGAACGAAGAGGACAGAACCTCGCATAGGAGATGGTGAGTATGTTTTTTTTCACAGGTCCCCTATGGATACTTTACCGGACAAGTGGACCGATGCTACAGGTTACATAGGTGAGTATGTGTACATGTGTGTGTGTGTGTGTATGTATGTTTAATAAACTTATACTGTCACGGTGTGTGTGTCCTGTGTTTTTTTAAACATTTTTTTTACAGGTGAACTACAGGTACTAGTGGGCCCTTAATGCCCTGCATGCTGGTACTTGTGGTTCTCCAAGTACCAGCATGCGGGGCAGGCTAGCTGGGACTTGCAGTTCTACTTGTAAAGACAATGTTTGATATTCTTTATTTACACCACACCACACAATCAACCCGCCACCCACCACCACCAGGGGTGGCGGGGATAGCCCCGGGCTATCAGCCTGGGCCTGGGGTGCCCTGGAGAGGGTGACCCCTTTATTGGGGGGGTCCCCAGCTCTCCAGGGATCCCCGGCCTGGGCTGACTAGCGGTCAGGGTTGATGCTGCGGCTGGGGGGCCCGGTGAAAGGGCTCCCCTGGCTGTGGCATCAGCCCCCCGCTAGAAAAAGTCCAGTGCTGGTTCTGGAACATACAGGGGAACCCTACTCATTTTTTGTCCCCTATATTTCCAGAACCAGGACCGGATCAGAGCCCAGAGCTGGTTGCGCAGAATACAGGGGACCCCTACGTCGTTTGTCCCCCGTATTTTGGCAACCAGCGCTGGTTCTGACTAGCCCGGTGCTGGTTGTGCTTAAGTACAGGGGACCCCTACGTCGTTTGTCCCCTGTATTTAAGCACACCCAGCACTGGGTCACTAATGCCCGGGGCTGGTTGCTCTTTTTTGGGGGGGTGCACGCCATTTTTTTCTTTTTTTACACAGGTTTTTTTTTTTTTTTTTACCACAGCAGCACAGACGGGTCTCACGGACCTGGCATTGCTCTGTGCCAATCACACAGATGCATGTAGCACGGATCTCCCGGGTTCGTGCTACATGCAAATGGGCACCATAACGCTGATTGGCTTCCTGTCTGCCACTGCAGTGCCACTCCTAGATGGGCCACGTGTTTGTGCCGCCCCCTTGTGTCGCTTAGCATAGTCATCCAGCTTCCTCGGTACAACCTTTTGGCCTAAAAACAATATTGTGAGGTGTTCAGAATAGAGTGGAAATGAGTGGAAATTAATGTTATTGGGGTTATTAATAGCGTAGGAACAAAAAAAGGCCCATTTATGTGATTTTAGCGTTTTTTTTTTATTTTTTAAGAAAAAATCCAGATCCAAAACACAAAACCCAGAACCCAAAACACGGAAGGGTGGTTTTGGCAAAACCAATCCAGATCCAAAACACGAAGAAAGATCCAGATCCAAAACCAAAACACAAAACACGAAAAGTGTCCGGTGCACACCCCTAATATATATATATATATATATGCACCTTGTGATGACTGATGTGAGGCAGAGCAGCAGGGGGAAGGTAAAGCAGGACTGAAGCCAAGCTAGATCTTATTGGCTGCAGCATTTCATATACTGTATATAGGCTATCCCTATACACGTCCTGATGAAAAGGCTAACCGACTTGAAACGTTGACTTATGGATATAATTATGTTGACGCATTACTAATACAGATTGATTTGGTTTATTCATTGGAGTGCCGCCTTCCTTTGTCATTGTGCCGGGAGTAATCCTTGCCAGAAGGTTTATATGTATACATGTTTTAGGATGGCACCCGTCTTTTCATATCTATTGTCCTGAGTGCCAGGCTTACTTGACTATATATATACAGATATATATATATATATATATATATATATATATATATTATACAGGTTGAGTCTCCCATATCCAAAAATTCCGAAATACGGAATATTCCGAAATATGGAATTTTTTTGGCATGACTGAGATAATGAAACCTTTGATTTTTGATGGGTCAATGTACACAAACTTTGTCTAAGGCACAAATTATTAAAAATAAAGTATAAAATTACCTTCAGGCTGTATGTGTAAGGTGTATATGAAACAAAACTGAATTTTATGTACACAAACTTTGTTTGAGTCACAAAATTATTGAAAATATTGTATAAAATGACCTGCAGGCTGTGTGTATTAGGTGTATATAACACATAAATGCACTCTGTGTGTATATTTTGGTTCCATTCCCAAGATATTTCATTATGATATGCAATTATTCCAAAATACGGAATATTCCGTTATCCAAAATACCCTGGTCCCAAGCATTTTGGATATCGGAGACTCACCCTGTATATGCATATATTAATATATTATAAATATACAGAGAACATATATATATTATTCATTTCCTACTACCCTGCGTATCACTTATTATAATTGTCACACAGCAGCTGCAGGCAGCCAGGCAGCAGGGCTGAAGCCTAACCTCACACTAGAGGATCAGACAATCTGCGGGGTCACCTTCACAAAGCTGCCTGTGACCGCGTTAAGCTCTGTGTTGTGCTGGTCTGGTCAAAACAACCGCTTTAGAGTGCAATGGATGTTGCTGGATGGGGTGTTAGCTCTTGCTTTACAATTGGCGTGCAGTAGTGCCCTACGTTAGTCACTATGTATAGCGCTTGCATAGTCGGTTGCGCTGACATGGACACACTTCTAGGGGGGATGCTACTTTTCACTCGGGTCATGTAGTATGCTACTCTGTGAAATTCCTGTTTAACGGCAGACACTTACTATTTGCCATATGCCTTTGTATTTGGTGTCCTGCCATGCCTGGAGTTCAGCTATTGTTGTTGCCAGCTGCAGTGAGGGCCACTGGAGTGACGTTATATGCTGTCTGATTGTATTCCATTACCTCCTGGTGATTGGATGCAGGCAGCGGGAGTGTGCTGTTACCATGGCAGCCACTCCACTCTTAGTTTTGCATTGTGGAGAAGTCTACTAGTGGATATTACTTTGATCCATTTTCTTTTTCACTGCTGTGTTTGCGATTGCTGTTGCCGCAGGAGCAGTTTGCGCAGCTTGAACGTGCTCTTCTCTGTAACTGGTGGATGGTCTGGTCACGTTTTACCAAGACATAGTTGCTGAGATTGGTTACACACTCAGGTTAGGTTGAAATTCCTGGCTGGGTTTTTGCTGCCGGTGGGGTGAGGGCCTATATCAACTTAGTATTATTGTACTGGGGCTATTGGGTGTTAGCAAATTGTCTGATTCCCATCTTTTCTGAGGCCTCGCTCCCTGATTTCTGGTGCGGTTTGTGTCGGTTGCGCCACCTGAGGACTGAGGTCTAGTTACTAAGCAGTGTTAGGAGACAGAATGAAAAGTGATAAGAAAGTGATAAGTCATTTCACAGGCTGTGTTTGAAAAATGACAGTTGGGAGCTGATTGGCTGGCACCTTATCACTTTCTTATCACTTTTCACTCTGTCTCCTAACACTGCTTAGTAACTAGACCCCTGAACAACTGGGTTGTGGTTGTTGGGTTTCCCTGCATCACTGTGCTTACTCTGGGATGGACGGGTGGCACTAACTCGAGCCTCTGGGTGGTCTGATATTCTGTTGAGGGTACAAAAGGGGTTTTGTTGGTAGCGTCCCCACTAGTCAATCAGTTGTATGATGTAATGATAATTATAGAATTAATTATAAAAAACCAACATACCTGTCTTAACTGAAATAAATTCAAGCAAGACTTATTCTATAGTTGGTGGTGCTACCAGATAACATTTGTGAGAATCACAATTTAAACAGTTTTTGCAAAGGAGCAGAAGAACAAATATAGTCTTACTGGTGCACTCTTGATAAATGTACATGGAAAAAATTAGAGAACAAAAAATGTAAATGTAGAGAATATAAAATATAACCTTTAATACATATCTTTTAAAAGAAGTGTATTGACAGATACACTTCTAAATACCCGGGATTACAGACAAAAAATAGTGATCACACCATGAAAAATTACTACACAACATTGGTCCATCTGGCAAAAATAATCCAAAATCCCTGTATATTCATAATCAAACAATAAATTGTTAATTAGTGGGAGAAAATGGATCAGATAGATACCAAGAAAGAAAATTATTGTATGTATGAATTCAATCAAACTGGCGAAAATATGAACTCCCAAATTCCTGATCTGATCATATAAATAATGTTAATAATAATAATTGTCAGGAAAGTGGGGTAGATAGCCACCTGAACTCAAGAATAGAGTATGTAAATAACGTCATTTATAAGTGTAAATTAAATCCGGTAAGGATAATAGCAGTCGCACTTCAAAAAAACTGAAAAGTGACTGAACACCACCTTGTTGGCCTAATGAGATGAAAAATATACGTATTCAAATAACCAGGTGATGTCCAATCACTGTCAGAACCAAAAGTTAAATATCAAATTAGACCAAGGTTCTGTATAAAAGAACACACATCAAAGTTTGTGCAGCAGACATGTAGAGACCCACATAAACGTATCAAAACATAGAGCATAAACTGCTTTCAAGGTTTAAGATTAAGTTGACTGTATGCCTGAATAACTTTGAGGATCGGCTTAAATATATACAGTCAGACATAAGCAGATAATATCACTGAGTATATAAAGATACATGCATATATGTGTTAACATACATAGGGTATATACTGATGTCACAAGATTATAATGTGACTCCAACAATGCTCTAAATAAAACGCATGTGTGCAAGCATAAAAAATTATTAAATCACAATTGAAAAGTCTGCCCAATTTCTACTAAGCAGTGCAGATGCAGTCAGTAATGTTAATTATAACCATTACCTAAAAGGGGGAGACACAGAATTGAGTCCCTGTATCTGTAAAGAAAAAGCCTGGGGACAAGAAATGTAATACAACTTCTACTTTCCCCTGTCTATGCAAATCGAACAGGGAATGAGAGAGAAGTAAACATAATCCCCAGGGAAACAACAGTTAAAGCGCTTCTGCTGTCCCCGCTCCTGACCATGTCTCCCCTCTGTTACTAAAGAAGCATTGCAGAGGGAGAGTATCAGTCCGGCTTGAATGAGAGAGCGCTATAGGCATAGTAAAAGAAAAGATACTTCGTGTAAATATGATAGGTAGGAGTGCGGCTGCTGGTGGTCTATCATATGAGCTGTTTGGGAACAGACAGCCTGTCGGGTGGACGCGCGTTTCGCCTCTACAGGCTTGGTCACCTGATCGCCGTAAGGTAAGCCCGTCTCCCACCCCCTCTATCTAGGAAGGCTAGTCCAATCACGCTCCTCTATCACTGATTGATCTCTCTTTGAGCCTATCAGTGAGCAATTTCAAGGGAGCCAATCACCCAGCTGCCATGTATTACGTGGGTGAGGATTCCCAGTCCAATTACCATATGTAAACAAAGAGGACCGAGTGAAACATGCAGGGCTTAAACAAAGCAGTGCGGGGACAGAACGCAGGTTTAATGTAAACAAAATCGACTGTCAGTCTCCTAGCCTGAGTATTGACAATAAAATAAGATAAAAAAATGAAATGAAATTAATGAAAAATAAAAAAATATATAAAATAAATTTAAAAAATAAATATATGAAAATAAATAATAATAAATAAATGAGAATAAGTAAAATAAAATGAATGTCGCAATATTAAGCTGTATATTAATATATGATTGTGCTCCAAATAAAGGCACCACCTCAAAAAGGAAGTAAATATATGTCCAAGATGAACGGTGATAATATACATAAAGCTAAATCCACCATAAAAATTATTGATTAATAGGTATAATTTATCATCAAACAATAAATAACTAATAGAAAGGATATATATAAAAAATATATATATATGATGTGCTTCAACTTATGTTGAGTCCATGATGGAGTCACATGTCATAAGTAATAATAAATCAAAGGAAAAATCTCCTCCAAAACATCAAAACGGGAGTGCTTATTAATCCGCTGTCCACAGATAGAATTCAATCCAATGTATGTCAAAACACTGTACCTATTTTGTAAATATATATACCTGTGCACTCACACATATATAAAATTGCTTGTATATAACTGCACATGTGCACGTGCACACCCACATAAAATATATTTTATACGTATAAAAATGTATATGTATGTATACATCGGAAGGGGGGGTGAAAGGAATAAAAAAGTGTGATAAATCTAACTTAGGCATATCTCTTATAATAGAAAAAGGATATGAAAATGTGAAAAGGAAAAGAAGAAAAAAGAAAAGTGAAAAGAGAAAAGTACAAAACGTGAAATGGTGTAAAAAATACAATTTAATAAGAATAGGGTATGGGAAATGATATAAAATACCTATATTAGTGTAGGGGTAAAAAAAGGGGAAGACACAAAAAGAAAGTGTGTATGTTGCTTCTATAAATAGTGTGTTGATAAGATACTAATGCCCAACTGCGCATGCGTACGGATCGTTATACGCATGCGCGGACCAGTCAGTGCGGCCGAAATTCATGTGCTCGCAAAATAGCGAATGCCTGATAATTTGAGTGACAGGAGTAGGCGTATGTGGGTGGTAACGGGGGAAGGTGCTTGAAAACGGGGAGTGGAGATCCGAACGCAGGCGTGCTTAATGGTTTTATGGGGACATCACCTGGTTATTTGAATACGTATATTTTTCATCTCATTAGCCCAACAAGGTGGTGTTCAGTCATTTTTCAGTTTTTTTGAAGTGCGACTGCTATTATCCTTACCGGATTTAATTTACACTTATAAATGACGTTATTTACATACTCTATTCTTGAGTTCAGGTGGCTATCTACCCCACTTTCCTGACAATTATTATTATTAACATTATTTATATGATCAGATCAGGAATTTGGGAGTTCATATTTTCGCCAGTTTGATTGAATTCATACATACAATAATTTTCTTTCTTGGTATCTATCTGATCCATTTTTTCCCACTAATTAACAATTTATTGTTTGATTATGAATATACAGGGATTTTGGATTATTTTTGCCAGATGGACCAATGTTGTGTAGTAATTTTTCATGGTGTGATCACTATTTTTTGTCTGTAATCCCGGGTATTTAGAAGTGTATCTGTCAATACACTTCTTTTAAAAGATATGTATTAAAGGTTATATTTTATTTTCTCTACATTTACATTTTTTGTTCTCTAATTTTTTCCATGTACATTTATCAAGAGTGCACCAGTAAGACTATATTTGTTCTTCTGCTCCTTTGCAAAAACTGTTTATTCTGTTGAGGGTGCATGGTTGATGCATTGAGGGCTCCCTGGTCACAGTCTTGCAGTTTCTTTGGGACATCCAGCGTTGTATTGGCGGGTTTGTTATGGGGTTCGGAAGTATCTTCACACCCTTGCTCTGGTCTGAGGGCCTGATGACGCTGTATTGGTGCAGCTTGCTGCATGCATGGCCTAACTGACTGGGCCATGATCATTGGGTTTCTCATTTCCCTGTGTTGACGCCTGGTCTTAACCAATGGCGTGGTCCATTTTCAGCTTACTCTGGGCTCCATATACCCTAGTTACGCCCAGGGCCGGTTCTAGACATTGTGGAGCTCAGGGCGACAGTTCCCAGTTGCGCCCCCCCCCCCCCAAAAAAAAGAAAGAAATTACTTTTTTTAGATAACATAACATTATGCCACATGCAGTAATGCCCTGTATAACACATTATGCCACATGCAGAAATGCCCTTTATAACACACTATGCCACACGCTGTAATGCCCTTTATAACACACTATGCCACACGCAGTAATGCCCTTTATAACACATACTACATGCAGTAATGCCCTTTATAACACATTATGCCACATGCAGTAATGCCCTTTATAACACATTATGCGACACACAGTAATGCCCTGTATAACACATTATGCTATATGCAGTAATAACCTGTATAACACATTATGCCACATGCAGTAATGACCTGTATAATACATTGTGCCACACACAGTAATTACCTTTATAATACATTATCCCCAATTCAAATTACACCACACAGTAGTCCCTTATGTTATGACACAAAGTGGTGCCCCTTATACACAATGCCAAAATTAGTGTACCTTATACACAAGGCCCACAGTAGTAGTGCCCCTTATACAATGCCCACAGCAGTGGTGCCCCTTACACAATGGCCCCAGTAGTGGTGCCCCCCATGCAGTGCCCCCATTAGTAGTACCCCCAATGGTAATGCCCCCAGTAGTAATGCCCCCTATAGTAGTTTCCCCAGTAGTAAAGCTCCACAGTAGTAATCTCCAAAATAGTAATGCCCCCTATAGTAGTGCCCACAGTAGTAATGCCCCCATTAGTAATGCTCCCCAGTAGTAATGCCCCCATTAGTAGTGCCCCCATTAGTAGAGCCCTCATTAGTAATGCTCCCCAGTAGTAATCCCCCCATTAGTAGAGCCCCCATTAGTAATGCTCCCCAGTAGTAATCCCCCATTAGTAATCCCCACATAAGTAATGCCCCCTATTGTAGTGCCCCCATTAGTAATGCTCCCCAGTTGTACTGCCCCATTAGTAATGCCCCCTATAGTAGTGCCCACTGTAGTAATGCCCCCAGAAATAATGCCCCCTGTAGTTGTGCCCACTAGTAGTAATGCCCCCTATAGTTGTCCCCCAGTAGTAATACCCCCAGTAGTAATGTCCCTATAATCGTGCCCCCAGTGCTTCCGACTGAAAAAAAAAAACACAATACTTACCTTTAGCCCCACTTCTGCTGCCGCTGCGGCTGCCGTCCGGTCCGACCGCGGCTCCTCGTATCTATGGGAGAAACGTCATGAGATCATGACGTCCCTCCCATAGTACTCTCTCTGCAGGAAGCCGGAGCTCACTCCTGAGCTCCGGCTTTCGGCTGCCGCTGCAGGGAGGGAGCCAGGTGCCTGCTGATAACAAATGTCAGCGGGCGCCCGGCAAATGCAGCCTCCCGGCGGTGGTGGCTGGGGAGGGGTTTTGGGACCGGTGTTTTTTTTTTTTTTTTCCTTCTAGGTTTTTTTTTCGGGGGGGGTGGACTCAGTGGCTCCCTCTAGGTGTCAACGCTCTGGGCGACGGCCCTGTTAGCCCGCACCTAGAACCGTCAGTGGTTACGCCACTGCATCTTCTGATTTTGAAAGGAAGTAAGCATGATGTGTCTTTCATCTGATGCACTATAGACCTGATTCAGCAAGGATCACAATAGCAATTACGCACGCAGTCTCACTGCGATAGTATGCTAATCCATTGCGATCGCTATGCCGTCGCAGCACAACATAAGGACGCCCACTTTACCTTACACACATCCGTAATGTTTAGCAAGACTGCAAAACCATCGGTAACATCGAGTACAATTGCAGCCTCGCGCACACTTCCACAAGCTCTGACCTTACTCAGGAATTGCTAACCTTGGCACACGCTATGAGACCTCAGGCTGTGTCTGGCATCACAGTGGATAATTTATGCATGTCCATGCAATGGCATTCAAACGCACTGGCATGCCTGAGTTTCGCCGACTCCCCCCCCCAGTCACCTCCCCCAAATGGCACTTCCTGTCAATCACTCTGCGATGGGTCTGCATAGTCACTGTGATTGCAGTCCCGAATGCAGTGGCTGGTCCAAGCACTGCGATGCATGCGCAAAACGCAACAATCAGCCGTTTGCATGCTTAATCGCAGTTGCGATCCTTGCTGAATCAGGCCCTAAGTTTCTTTGGCTGACCACTGCGTCTACGGTCCTCACTGTTGACCGATTCTTTGTTCTTCTTTAAAAGAGCTTGTATAGCACATCTTGAAACCTCAGTCTGCTTTGAAATCTTTGTCTGAGAGAGACCTTGTGTCTTGTTGCTGTGCTCAGTCTTGCCATGTGTATGACCTGTGACATGAAACTGTCTTCCACAACCTCACCTTTGTAGCAGAGTTTGGCTGTTCCTCACCCAGTTTTAAGCCTCCTACACAGCTGTTTCTGTTTCAGTTAATGACTGTATTTCACCCTACATACGAAAATGATGATCACTATCACCTGTTTGGTATGATTGGTTAGTCATACACCTGACTATAATCCTACAAAATCCCTGACTGTGCAAGTGCACCTAGAAGAATTGATGCTGTTTTGAAGGCAAAGGATGATCACACCAAATATTGATTTGATTTAGATTTCTTGTCTGTTCATTCACTTAGCATTTGGTTCATTAATAAAAATAACTATTAACACTTCTATTTTTGAAAGCATTCTTACTTAGCAGCATTTTTCCACACCTGCCTAAAAGTTTTGCACAGTACTGTATATATTATATTCTGTGTGCCATTTATTTCATAAAACAAAAACAAAAATACCCTGTATTTGGCAAATCTGAGGTAAGTCTAAATGAGCATCTTTACTGGAATCCCCTACAAGGAAGTAATGGCTCCACTACAGAACACTCATATGTCCTGGCCCCCATGGGTGTAACTACCATAGGTGCAAAGGGTGCACCTGCTATGTGGCCAAGAGCTGAGGGGGGCCCATCTTCCCTGTCAAAGTTACATATGTTTTATACATTTTTCACTATTGGGTGGTACATAGGGGCCCTTACAAATCTATTGCTATAGGGCCTCAAAATACTGGACCTATTGTAGTTACGCCCTTGCTGGCCCCCAAATATGCCCTACAGCTGATCACAGAAGACACAAGTGACAATAGCACACAAGACATCATTGTAAGCAAAGACAGGCCATGATCAGCATGGTCAGCACCAATTCAGAGTTAGGACACAAGCCAAAGGTCAGGCTAACTTGCAGACAGGGGTTGTCAGGAAACAACAGTATTGAGAGATAAGAATAAACATACAAACAGATACTATGAATGACTGTTGCGCAAAAATGTCAGCCCTGTGTGTCATACCATAAGCCAAAATAATAGCCTGTACCTCTATGTATTAGAGATGTGCGTAGACCCCCGTGTTTTGGTTTTGGCAAAACCACCCTCAGATGTAATGGTCTTGGCAAAACCACCCTACCCTAGTCTACACACTAGACAATTTTTATGAGCGATATGGACGATAACGATATAGTTCAAATCGTTCAGTGTGTATGCAGTGAACCACCAACGATGTGCGCTTCCGCTGGACGATAACTATGTCTTTTGTCATCCGTACATGTAGGCCAATCTGACAATATCGTTAAGAATTGCCTGTTCAGAGATGTGGCAGGATCACTTCACTGAAAGATGTCTTTAAAGATCTCTTTCAGTGTGTACACCCAATATCGTTTGTCCTGCACTAGAGAAAGTTCAAGGGAAATCTATGACTGATACCATTCATACAGCACATTCTCTAGTCCCTTAAGTGTTTTGGATTTCTTAAAAAAATTATAAAAACAGTTAAAATCATGTAGCGTGGACATTTTAATGTTTCTAAAGCAATATTAGATTAATTATGGCACCTGAAATCACAAGAGAAGGATTAACATGCCATGAAGAACACGCCAGATCTGTTTTTCTGATCTTAGATCTGATTTGCGGGAAGACTTCAGACAGGACTCGGTTCCACTCGGAACCCCAAAAATGATCCGAGCCGGGCCTTGGTTCGACTTGTAAAACCGAACTGCTCATTGCTAATAATTATTTAAATAATGCATTAAATATCATAGCAGGAAGAACATGAGGGAGAGGAGCACTGTTTTGTTATTGGTTATTACAATATGGTAAAGTTGTAGTACGTGTTTACTGCAATCAGATATTTACTATATATATTATTTATGGTAGATACAAAACTGCATAACAGGTACACTTTAATCCTGTAGTTATTGGCCCTGTTTGGAAATGTGGCTGATGAACTGGAATGAAGCATGCAATTCCCTTCTGTACCTTGGAAGATTCTTATTACCAAATTACAGCATTATAAGCAAACTAGACGATCCTTATGCTCTGCTTTTATTGTGCTAATTACAGTTTATTTGCTGATTGTGTTTATTTTAGGATATGTGTTAGCATCTAACAGGAACATTAGTGACCTTCTGACAAACATTTACTGCTCCAAAATGTTTAACCAAAATACAGTGAACAGCCTGTGGCTGGGGGGCCTCAGAGAAGCATTGCAGGCATTACATGTGCAAAGTGCTTTAATTCAATTAGAAAATAATCATGGTCTTTTATAAAGGATGTGAAATAGCAAGTGTCATTTCATTATACGGCCTCTCCCATTTAGGAGGCTTTTAGCACATCCCTGGGAGCATTCAGTGTAATGAACTGGTTATGTTACTTTGCAACAAGGAAGTTGTCACTTCCTCTGTTCGTGACTTGTTTCATCTGAGCAGACTATTTACTTAACGCTTGGTGATTTTTCTCAATGAAAGCGCCTCACAGGTCTTGCTGTCAGGAGTTATAAAAGCCAAGTGAGACCTAACCTCATGTCCCAATGCTTTAATGTTGGCAGAGCAAGGTGTTCTATTTTTTATAGGATGTTTGTTTAACAATAGGTTTATATTCAGTTCCGTATTTTAAGATGGTGATATTTATCAAATAATACAATTAATCAGGTTACCTTTACCACAGATGGTGTAGTTCTTAATACATCTGCATTGTTCAGAAAATAACATTATATATATAAATAAACTCTTTTATAATGCCTTCTCTGAACTAGCCACACGGCAGATTGTTACTCACATATCAGCCCCTGCCCCACTGTAGTTTACAAGTCTATATTCCCTACCACATATACACTACGGTTATTTGTTATCAAAATCCAATTACCTAGCAAAATGGGGCCTCATTGCTGTGAGGCAGTGATGCCAAACTCTACGCCAACCATGCTGCCTACCAGTCAGTGCCGTAAGATGACGGCAGTGCACTCTGTGCTAGCACCATCACTGGAACGCATGACACCATAACGTCAAGCTGAGGGGGCTCGGTCACTAGCACCAGGAAGTACAGCACTGCGCAGGGTGTCATGAGGGTGCTCCAGTAGGCTGTAGGACCTGCAGGGTGTGTTCCTGGAGATTCAGTATAATTTACCACTGGCAGCGGCAGCCCGACAGAGGATGTAATCCTGATCGTCCTTAGGGTAAGTATAACTAACCTAATTCCCCCCCCCTAACCCTAACCCTCCCTTAGGGGTGTCTAATCCTAACCTCCCTCCCAAGTGACTAACCCTAAACCCCCCCCCTAAGTGCCTAAACCTAACCCCCTCCTTCCCCGCAGCCTAAACCTAAGTTCCCCGGGGTGGTGCATAACAGCATAACCCTCTCCTCCCCACGGCTGTCCGCGCCCAGCTTACCTTCGATCGGTAAGATGGGTGTTGGGCTCCCGGCTTAGGTCTAATGACAAGCGTCGGGATATCGACAGTCGGGAAGCCTGCGGTTGGGATTACGTCCGTCGGCTTCCCGACTGCTTCCCCTTCCTGGAGTGTCCAAAGAGCCCTGCCCTTTGTGTGACAGCACTGTTCATGCACTTGGTTCCAGGACCACAGTAATTTGCTTGCACTCAGCCCTGTGGTTCCATAAATTCAAAAGATTTTAGAGGCCCTTAGCCCCCCCATTATTTTATCTATTAACCCCTAGTTACAACCCTGCTAGCAGATAACACAGCAGTGTCACTATCGGCGGTGTCACCCGGTTCTGCAGTGTGGAGCATGCACACACAAAAGGGGTGGGTGGCCTCGCATTCACAAAGCCACACCCCTGAGGTGTCACATTTTGGGGGCATGACTGCATGTCACACCCCTCACTGGGGGCTTGCCTAGCGCACCGGGATCAGCCGGTCAGTCCCCAGCCTCTCCCTGCACAAAGGATGATGTGCGCATGCATGCGTCACCCATCACCGCTGCTTGGTGACACCATCCAAGGGGGTGACCAAAAAATAGCAGAGCAGCCCAGATGGCGTCACCCGATGTGACCCGTACCTCCCTAGTTATGCCACGGAGATAACATTTACAGAAAAGTCTATATTTTTATTGTTTGTTGGAATGTGTACAGTTATTATTTCTCTTAAATTATCTCAGCTTTCATCTTCTCCAAGGCGCAGATTGAGATCAAGTTCGGGATGCAGCAAAGGTAGAAATGAGGTGAAAGCCTGAAAATGTGGGTGTGACTGCATTTCTCATATGCACCAAGCCCCGGAATGCAAAGCACTCTTGTTTGCGGTGGGTAATGCCATCATCCTGATGACATTACCCTATAGAAGCCTATGGGCTTCTCTCGGGAGAGTGCTGTGAGAGGGATCCAATCGGATCCATCCCAGCACTCCACACAGCACGTGCATCTTTCTAATTTGCAAAGGGTCACTCTTACTAAGAGAGCTGTCCTTTGCGCATTCCTACATGCATACCGGTGTTCCCAACGCTGACATGCATACGAAGAGCAGCGTCATGCATCCCGCCCAAAGGGTAAAATGTATTAACTTTCACAAATTTGTCCCAAAATATAAAATTTTTAATTACAGCAATTTGCGACTATATGAAATCCTCGTCTGTGCATACATAATTTGGGTAGGTGAGGGAGGGGAGTAGCATCTGGCTTTCCGAGAAAGGATCAGAAGCCCCCTCTTTGGGGCCTTTCCTATAGTGAGCCAATGCTTGCTCTGTTCATAGCTGACAGGAGTGGAACGCATATGGTCTTCTGCTGCTATAGCTCATGCACTTCAAGGTCCGACATGATGTTCGTTCCAAGATGCTCTTCGGTATAAAGCTGTTCTGCATTTATTATTTGTGCTACTGTCATCTTCTTGTCAGCTTTAAATTCTTTAACCAGTGCGGTGATTCTTATCTTAAGGTGCCCATACATGGAGCAATTTTTTATACAATTTGGCCGTTTTCGATCGTTCGTAACAACCAATCGTGTAAAAGCGTTGTGTATCGGCATCGCAGATCAACTGAACCTGCAGTAAGATTTCAACCTATCGTGTATGATGTGACATACATCGTACAGTGTTTTTCTTGATGTACGATGTGATGTACGATTTACGATGTCCCTGGCTACTCCCCTCCTTCATTTTATGACAGACGATGGGAGAAGTGAAGAGAAGCAGCAGCATCATGTGTCTTGTGGAGTTTGCAGTGAAAAAACTGAGTATCGCCTGTATTCCACTACACCATTGTACACCCTGAACAACCAATGTGTAAGAACCCCTGCACCACCAATGTATATTAACCCCTGCGCCACCAATGCGTATGAACCCCTGCACCACCAATGCATATTAACCCATGCACCGTCAATGCATATTAACCCCTGCACCACCAATGTACCCCTGCCCCAGCCAATGTTATGACAGTGTGGCACAATGCAAGTTGTACCCCAATTTTTAAAAATGAAAATACACTGACACAGGTTTAAAAATTTATTTAGAACACATTAAAAACATTTCAACTAATAATGCAACTGGTAAGACATTCAAATTTTAAATAAAATTTCTATTCTGTTTTCCCATGGAAATGACCAGTGCAAGAGAGCGCCAATTTGTCACCGGTTTTCTTGAGCGCTATCGCGCCTACTAATGTCTGTGGCGCATAAAGGGGCCTGACTACAGCAATAAATACAAGAGAGCTGCTGTCATTGAAGAGCTCGGAACATTCAGCAAGCCATTCCACAACGAGGCTTCCCCGAAGAGGGTGAAAGCTAAAATCCAGAATTTACGTACGGTGAACGTCAAAGAAAATAAAAAACAGTAGGAGTGGCGGGTATCTGAAGCGGGGGCAGATGAGGTATACACCAGTACTTTGCGGTACTTCGAGCTCCTCAAGTTCCGGCAGGAGCCCCAGAGAGCTTCCCAAGCGCTCATGGTCGAGAGTGTCCCTTAGGTGCAGCAAGAGGACAGAGCAGAAACAGAACAACCGTCCTCTTTGGATGTGGTAAGTACAGACATTTCGGGATCCCGGCACCACTATCCTGACTGTCGGCATCCCGAAGGTAAGTATCGGGGTGTAGGGGACGTTAGCATTAGGTAGCAGGGTTAGGTATTAGTTGGAGGGTTAGAGTTAGGCCCCGGGGAGGGAGTGTTAGGATTAGGGTATGGGGAGGGGGAGGTTAGGTTTAGGCACTAGGGAGGGGGGTTAGGTTTAGGCATTGGGGAGATAGGGTTAGGGTAGGGGATAGGGTAGGGGTAGGGAAAATACTTACCAGCAGTTCTTATGGGTGTCAGGATTCTGGCTGTGGGGATGCGCTGTCGATATTTTGAACAGCGGCATCCCGACAGCCAGGATTTCATACCCAACCCGTCTGCCAGAGCTGTGTCTAATGTCCTCTGTTGTATAGTACAAGTATTGCAGAGGAAATTGAGGAGGACACAGCAGGCCAACACAACTGAATCTATTTTGTCCACATGAAGATTTATAGCTGTATGGAAAATTCGGAAAGAGAATGCCAAAGGCGTTTTCAACTATCGTCCGTGCCCTGGATAGACGGTAGTTGAAGATGCGCTTTTCTTTAGTCAGGCCCTTTTGCGCATATGGCTTTAGCAAGTGTTCATGGAGAGCAAATGCCTCATCACCCACAAAAACGTAGTTTAGGCCGTGCTTCATTTTTTACGCTGTAGTTGGCAAATTCAGATGGTTGGTCTCATAGAAGAGGGTTTGTTTAAATGACCCTCCGTCAGAAGCATGGCCATTTTTGCTCACATCAACTAAAATAAACTCATAATTGGCGTTCACCACCACTATGAGCACTATACTAAAAAAAACGCTTATAATTTTAATAAAAGGATCCGCTGTGGACAGGTGGGTTAATGCGGATATGTTTACCATCAATGGCTCCACCGTAGTTGGGGAAGTTCCACCTACGTTCAAATTCCTCAGCAATGATCTGCCACTCCTCCACCTCCATTAGAAAACATGTTATTAACATTAATCTTTTCTCTCTCTCCTGAAACAGTCTAGGGGCGGGATGCAGTAAACGAAAAATGCGGTAAAATCCCCATTTACCGCATTTTCCATATGCATAATTCTCCTGGCCGCCGGGCTCCAATGCCGCGTTACCCTATAGAAGCCTATGGGTTTCTACCGCATTGCGCTGCTATCAGGGATCCGATCGGATCCCTCCCAGCATGCCCCACGGCTGCCGCGTCACTGCGCATGCGCAGATGGACTCCCGGGTCATAAACCTGGAAGTCCACTGTGCAGCAGAGATCGCAAAGGACAACTCTTATCGGAAGAGATGTCCTTTGCTGTACTGATCGGATATGTTAGTGCATATGCGTGCAGTACAAATGCGTTGTACGGCGGTAAGTGTTAGTGCATCCTGCCCTAGAACACCAGACCTCGACCTCGCCACTAGCCTGCAAATGGCCACCAGCAGCGAGAGCGAGGCTGAATGTACTCTTCAAGGCGACGTAGATATCAGCGCAAGACCCAGGCGCAGCCAGATTCACTCCTAAAACAAGTTGAACAGGCTTTACAAAAGCCTCCAGACGTGTTTGACCACCTGGGCCCTCATATAGAAAGTAGTCTGCATCACAGGGGCAGAACTTTGGGAGACAAGGCTCGAGCTCTGAAGGGGCACCTCCTCCATTGTCCACAACATATTCACCCCACTTAGGGCTTTATCTATGTACTCGGAGTGTACAGTCACGGCTGCCCAATACATGGCACCCCTTCCCGGCACCTGAGAAGCCACCATACACTAGTGGAGAGCTCCATATCAGACCATCAGCTGCTGCCTTCCTCCATCTATAGCCTGTCTGTATGGGAATTGCTACATTACAGTGTCAGCGGCTGTGAAGCGGGGGGCACCAAATTATAACTTGCCTCCGGGTGTCTGGGATGAACTTATGCCACTGTTGGCATCATGAGGTTGTTTGCTGTATACGATATATCGTAAACGATTTGCAATCATTTTACGACACGTCTAATCGTATGATCATTTATACAATCATTCCATTTGTTGGCACAATTTGTAAAGAATTTCAAGGGAAGAAATTCAAGAGAAATCGTATACGAGATCGTATCTTATACAAATCGCACCGTGTATGGGCGCCTTAACCTCTTTCTCACTAACAAGGCATTTCGAACTGCTGACTAATTGCTTTTGCTTTTGTGCGCTCTGTAATCTCTAGAGACTGTTGGTTGTGCGTGAAAATCCCAGGAGATCACCACTTTCTGAGATACTCAAACTCCCCATCCAGCTCCAGCAGTCATTCCATGGTCACAGTCACTTAAGGTGCATACACACGGTACGATTAAAATGGATGATATGAACGATAAAGATATCTATTATCATTCATATCATGCATTTTTTGGGTGGTCAATGACCTGCAATGCGCGGGCACATATGATCGATATTGACCATCGCCCATACATGTAGGCTAACCTGGTTGATATCAACCAGGTTACTATAGGGACCCGAGATCGTTGATCGCGGATCGATATAGTCGTTGGTGGTGTGCTGGATGATCGATATCGATTGTCCAGCACACCCGGGAGATCGAGCAACGATATCGTTATCGTTGTCGATCGTCCCGTGTGTACGCACCATTAGATCACTCTTCTTCCTTATTCTGGTGTTTAGTTACAGAAATAAGTGAACCTTTTATGCAAGTTACTGGCACATGATTGGCTGATTAGAAAGTTGCATTAACGAGCAGGTGTGTACATGTATTCATTATAAAGTGGCCAATGAATGTATATTTATACCAGATTTTATTAAGTAAAATATCTGTCTTGAATACTGTTATGTATTAATAGTGTTATTGCTAGTTGTACTTCTAAAATGCACTCTGGGAACTATTATTCATTAATTTATAAATGGCAAATGTTGTACTTATTTTAAGATGTAGACATTTGTATTGTACTTCCCTATGTCACTTTATTTCAGTATTAACAACTCGCTTTCTCTGTACAGAGGTAGGTGCAGCTCGATACATGAATGACCCAGTTCCTTGCAGTTTGGGCATGTTGCGAGCACATAGCATGAGTAATAATGACATGGAGACATCTTGTGGGGACAGGGGTAACTGCAACAACAGTTAGGAGAAATACATAGGGCCCCATTTACTAACGAAAAATAACCCCTTTAGCGCTCATTATAGGGGTTATGACACCTTTGTGTATTTAGTAAACAGCGGTACAGCATCGCTCTCACCATCTTTTAGATGGTGTGAGTGATGCGGGCCCCATTGCCGGCAATGGAGACCCGGTGGTGCCTTTCCGGTTTCAGCGAAGCCTTCCAGGCACTGCCGGGACCCCGTGACATGCACATGCGCAGGCGGACCGTCGTGCATGCGCATAACACTGCAGCCCCATTGCTGGCAGCGTTAGGCTGCCAGCAGCCCAGCGGAGAACCTCGCTGGGCTTCGCAGGACCTCGCCGGAGGGGTAAGTATTACTCAGTACCAGTGGAATTTTTGTTTGCATCACAGTGATACTAAATGAAAATTGCCGCTGGTATTTCCCTTTGTTTGTAAAAGGAGCCCATAATCAACTAGGATCAGCTAAAAGAGATAAGTAATGAGTGCAGATGGGTGCCTGAGAGATAACTATAGGAGATCTGTATTGAATCCGCCCAACCAGGTGCGTACATTACCCTTTTGACATTTAAGACACCATTTGTAGTCTCCCTCAAACAAATAACACTGGGTTACAGAGCCAAACCGGTCTTCCAACTTATACTTAAGGTGGGCTGCGCAGGGCGCGTGGCGGCATGATTGCATCATCGTGGCCCCGGACCCTACTATACAGTGCTGAGAAAACAGGCGAATCGAGTCATTGCCTCCCGCTCAGACCACCCACTGTGCGAGCAGGTGGAGGGGGGTGCAGGAGGCTTGCCCACATTTCCAGGTGAATGGGACCGCCACCTGATTTTCGGGAGCCTCACAGCCATTCCGGGAGACTAGATAAGTACAGGTATGTACCAATCCATGTTTTAGGGTACACAGCCCATAAAGTGTTTTATGTATTTATGTACATACAGTATGTGGCAATGTTTTCCTTTTACTGATTATATAGAATCTCACAAAACATAAAAATCCTGTGCATACAGTACCTGTGACTATCCGCAGGCTAAGTGCAGGAAACTCTCTAGTTAATCATTAAATCCATATTTATATAAAGGTAATCCAGATGTAATAGGAAGTCATAAGAACACAACTTCTAATAGGAAAGCATTTACATATCATACAACACACTGTGACAGATTCCTCACAACATTAACTATAGTCATCATTAGTTATCGTTAGTAAGTAAGCTAGGGAACAAAATAGGAAAGAATGTGATAAGAGGAGATCATTTATATTGAATTTTCTCAGATGTTTTTAACTATTACAGACTTCTGAAGAAGTGCCTATATATTTCAAATACTTTATTCAGAACACAATAATAATTTATAAAGCATGTTGTCAGGGCCCTAATATGTTCTAGCAAAAGAAAAAGAACTGGCGCCCTCCTGTGGCATAGATTAAAATAAAGAAAAATTATTTCAATCTACCTATCCGTGGCTACAGCAAATCATGTAGTGAAAAAGCTTTTTTTTAAAAATAAGAAATAAAAAACTGTTTTGTTTTTTTAGCATAAAAGCACAGCAGTTAACATCAGCAGGAATGCAGGTATAGTCTCTCTGAACAACAAACTTAACACTCAAAGGACATGAAAACAGTATTACTAACAACACAGACAACCATGGTCTGATATAACACAAATGTAGACTAATGATCCTAGCATTTAAGTTGAGGTGGTTATAGTAACCATGGGGAACCACTGAACAGATATATCTGTAGATGATGGTCGTAGATATACACTGAACGAGCACCATCTATCCGGCAGCCACGGGTCCCACTGGCTCCCCTCCCCGCGGCGGCTGCTGCATGTTTACGGGCGATCGGCTGATCGTTCGTACACACTGGCCGATGAGCAGATATATCTGCAAATATATCTATCCATTGGCTGTGCAGCACAGCTGACACGATATGTCTGTGAACGATGTCGTTCACTGACATATCGCTGGTACACACTGGCCGACGGGCTACAGATATATTGGCTGATCAACTAATAGGCCAATATATCTGTCAGTGTGTACCCAGCTTTATGTGGTCCATACACGGGGCAATTTTACACAATCGATCGCAATGATCAATCGTGCATATCGTGTGTGTTTTGGCATGCTGTACGACGGCGATGAGCGTCCCCGCCATCGTACATCGGCATTGTAGATCTTATGGAAAAACCATCTTGTAAGATGCATCGTTTACCATTCACAACAGCATGCGATGCATCGGGCTGAATTTGAAAATGTACCGAGGTGTTGTATGTTTTCAATGGCACCGCGTATGGCTCGCTTTAGACATGTCATTTGGATATAGCAACCACTGTTCTCAACTGTGTTTATTATACATGCAGATGTCATCTGTGTTCAGGTGCTGATAAAGGGCCTGATTCAGAGACGGAAGTAAAGGCGATTAGCGATTGTTTGCCATCGCACATGCATTTAAGCCACACTGCGCATGCGCAGGGGTCACACTGCGATCACAGAACGAGTGACAGGTTGTCAGCATTTGGGGATCGTGACAGCAGGCGGTCAGAGAAACACAGGTGTGTCTGTCCGTTTAAACGCTAAGATATGGGCATGCATAAATTAGCCACTGCGAGTGCATATACAGCTCTGCGTGTCTGAAAAGCTCCCAAGGCGCGGCTGGTCAGATGGCCGCCGCTGTGCTGCGATGTTACCGATATTTACGTTGGTATGGCAGCAGTGGGTGTCTTTATGCTAAGGTGATCTTTGCAGACATTAGCATATTTTCGTTTCCGTGTTTCTTTCGAAATTGTAGCCGCAATCGCATTAGTGTCCGTCTCTGAATCAGGCCCAAAGTTAGATCATACTTGCCTACTTTTGAAAAAGTATTTCAGGGCATACTTACCGACATTTGGCCAGCCCTCTCCAGGAAGGGGCTGCCAGGTTGGTGCAACAGGGCGGGTGGGGGCAGTTTAGGCAGGCGGAGCGGGGGCGTGCCAACGCGATCGCATCATTGCGGCTCTGTCCCCCGCTTTATAGTGCCGATATTACCTGCATTATAAAGCAGGGAGCGGGGCTACGATGACGTGATTCAGCGCAAATCGCGTCATTGCACCCCCAGATCGGCCGCTTTTGCAGGGTTTTCAGGGTGTGCTCATGTATGTGGCTTACAAGTGATTTCATATAATTGGGCATGGAGAACCTTATATGAAAATGCATGTAGCCATAGGGATCATTGTGTGCCTTAAAACCAATGCAGGGAAATAGCACTGTTATTATGCCATTTAAATGTATATATCTCTGATTTTCTAAGTATATAACAGCTACTTAGGGCAGTGTTCAAATAGAGGCGAAAAGTCAGAATCCGCGGAAAAGTATCATGGATGACGTAATTTCGCCATGCGGAAAGTTTCCACCGCATTCAATTCCAAAGACTTTTCGCGTATGCGAAAAGTCAATGCAATGTAATCGGCGAAAAAAGTTTCGCCTATGAATAGCAGGCGGAAAAAAGTGCAGAATTGGGGTTTTGGGGTGCAATCTTTGGGAAACCCCCCTGCACCCTTGGGACAGTCCCCCAAAGATAAACTATGTAAAAAAAAATTTTTCAAGTTCAAAGTTGGGGGACAAACTTAAAAACTAGCGAAATAGACTTCTGGGGGTCCGCAAGTATGGGGCAGGTGTTTTTTAGATTGCAGGTGCTTGTGGCAGGTGGATTTTTTACGTCATTTAAAACTTCACTTTAGCAACTTAAAAATATGCTAGCACCCATTTTCAAATACTGTAAATTTGCTGGGAGTACTTAATTTCACAAAAAATACTGCTTAATGCTATTCTTCACCACTTGTGTTAATGCGCTAATTAGCACCAATTGTCACAACTTAAGTACCCCAAATACCTTCATTAGGGCTAATTGGGGGCATCTATAGTGATCCCCAATGTTAGTGCATCTTTTGGGGGGTGTCAGGCTGAGTTCACCTATTTTGACAGGACTTTTCGCCTGTTTCAGTTTCGCCAGGTGCTGTTTTCGCACCCTTTTTAATTGAATACGGCGAATAGCGGGAGCACACCCGATACTTTTTCGCATGCCGGACTTTTTCCTACAATGCGTGCTTTGCATGCAGAAAAGTATCGCGGGTGCAAAACTAATTGAATATGGCCCATAAGGTGCAATCAGGGAGATTGCTAGGGATTTATTATTTGCTAAAGTGCGTATTTTTAGAAGTGGAGATACTGCCCATAGCAACCAATCATATTCTAGCTATTCTCTTCTAGAACAGGGGTGACCAACCAGTCAGAGGCAAAGAGCCAAAAAAATACCTGTAGCCAAGCTAAAGAGCACAAAAATGGGGTGTGGCCTAGCAGTCACAAGGTTTGTGCCCCCTTATGCAGTGCCACCTGTATTTGTGCCCCTTATGCAGTGCCCCCTGTAGTTTTGGCCCTTATGCAGTGCCCCCTGTATTTGTGCCCACTTATGCCTTGCCCCCTGTATTTGTGCCCCTTATGCAGTGCCTTCTGTATTTGTGCCCCCTTATGCAGTGCCCCCTGTATTTGTGCCCCCTTATACAGTTCCCCCTCTAGTTTTGCCCCTTATGCAGTGCCATACTTACCTACCCTCCCGATTCGGCCGGGTGCCGCTCCCGGCTCCCCCGGAAGGCAGTCAAATCTCCCGGTAGCCACCGCCCCTCCCGCAATTACCTGTGAATACCCCACCCGAGTAGGGAGCGCTGACGTGATCCACGCTGAATCGCGTCATTTTGATCCCGATCCCTGCTTCACATTGCCTGTAAGATCAGCATTGTGTAGCGGGGATGGGGCCAATATGGCGTGAGCGCGTGGCCCCGCCCACAAATGGCCATCATCTTTCTGGCCACTCCCGCTTGTGCCGGTCACACACCCCTTTCCTGCCGATCTGGCTGCTCCTTCCCGGAAGGGGCAGCCAGAAAGGCAGCAACCATGTGCAGTGCCCCCTGTATTTGTACCCCTTATGCAGTGCCCTCTGTATTTGTGCCTCCTGTATTTGTGCCCATTATGCAGTGCCCCCTGTATTTGTGCCCCTGTATTTGTGCCCCCTGTAGTTTTGGCCCTTATGTAGTGTCCCCTGTATTTGTGCCCTTTATGCAGTGCCCTTATATTTGTGCCACCTAAAGTAGTGCCCCTTCAGCAGTGTCCTCTGCATTTGTGCCCCCTAAATGTAGTGCCCCTTAAGCAAGGACACCTGTATTTGTGCCCCCTAAACTAGACTAGGCTTCTATAGTCTCTGATCGCTTCTAAGACCAGCGTTCCCAGTTCCATTGGGGGAGCCGCATTTTAGAAATAAAATAGCCGCAAGTGGCTCTTGAGCCGCGGGTTGGCCACCCCTGTTCTAGAAGATGCTAGATATGCGTTAAGTAGAATCTGATAGGTTGCTATGGGCAACATCTCCATTTCCAAAAACACACACTTTAGTATATATACCCCCTAGACTTTTCAGGGAGTCAGGAAGATTGCTACTCTTTCAGGGAATCTCCCTGACATTCAGGGAGGGTTGGTAGGTATGAATTAGATTAAAAAAAAAACTAAACCAGAAGATAGCTAGGAGGAGGTCCACACTGTTATAAATGGTGCTTCCTCCATGATGAAAGTACAATGTAAAGTTTGCAGCATGTGTTTGTTCCTGTTTATACATAAATAAACAGTTCTTGTTTGATTATATGCTTTGTCGTTCCTATATACTGTATTGTGTTTGCTAACAAATACAGTAAGCGGTAATGGGTGGAGAGGACGAGGTAGCAGTTTGATTCCAGTTGGAACCTCAAAGAGATTTTCTGGAAAATTAGCTTTGGCCTGATGGGGGGATTGGGGGAGGGGGGGGGTATAGCACAACAAACCTCCAGGAGGGAATTTAAAAAGTGATGAACCAGATCCCAGAAGGGGACAATATTCGGACAAGTCCACCATATATGGATCATAGGGCCTGATTCAAAGCCGGTCGCTATTTGCGCTCGCTCGTCAAGAAAATAGGGGTGGCTATTCAAATGAACCGTTCGCTGTTTGTGGTCTGTTCACGCCTCTAGGTCTGAACGAGCGAACAAAACTTGCGGTCGTTTTTTGGCAAACTACGCCCCCTGGCCGCTCGCATCCTACGTCATGTCTGCTATTTATTAGATTAATCGAGTACATCGAACAGGGTATGAGCTGCTCGCTATTCTTGTGGTTGGTTTTTGCTACCATAATTTTGCGAGCAGTTCTGGCTAAAAAAAAACCCAGTGACGTTGTGAATGACGCTGATGTTTTAATTATGCACACCCATAAAACGCCCGTTTTGACCTTTAAGCACGCCTGTGATCGGATCTCCACTCCCCGTTTTCAAGCACCTTCACCTGTTACCACCCACATACGCCTCATTCTGTCACTCAAAATAGCAGGCATTCGCTATTTTGCGAGCACACGATTTTCGGCCGCACTGACTGGTTCGCGCATGCATATTACGATCCGTACGCATGCGCAGTTGGGCAAACATCGCTCGGAGCGAACGAGCAGCCACTTGCAGCCGGCTCTGAATCAGGCCCATAGTGCCCCTGAAGCCACAACCCAGCCAACAATTGGGTGAGGAGGACAGGAACATTTTGTAAAGTCTCTCGGGAGTATGCTAGCAGTGATAATAAAATGTGTATGCCGTCTCCTTTGTTTCAGTTGCAATAGAACTTTTGGCTATCCCCAGTCCCATATCGTCTCAGGCCTCATCATCTGGAGGAGGTCCGAGGTCTTGTTCCCAAGCAATTTTCATGGGGCCTCAGAGGAGGTAGGATGACATCTAGAAAGAGGGCATAGTGCTGGGAGATTAAGCCCTTGGACAAGGGAGCATGTTTACATTCGCTGCCCTTTTTGTTGGCTCGATGGATGGGAATTACTGGAACTGCAGCTACATTGTGTCTGTACAAGAGTACTGAGCATCAGTTGGGTCTTGGCTGGTTCCATAGCGCATGACAGCCACTGCTCTTGTCGCGTTATTGTGTAGCGTCACTACCGACTAGGGGTGTGCACCGGCCACTTTTCGTGTTTTGTGTTTTGGTTTTGGATCTGGATCTTTCTTCGTGTTTTGGATCTGGATTGGTTTTGCCAAAACCACCCTTCCGTGTTTTGGGTTCTGGGTTTTGTGTTTTGGATCTGTATTTTTTTTAAAAAAAGCATAAAAATAGCTAAAATCACCGAATTTGTGGGTTTTTCTGCTCCTATGCTATTATTAACCTCAATAACCTTAATTTCCACTCATTTCCAGTCTATTCTGAACACCTCACACCTCACAATATTGTTTTTATGGCCAAAAGGTTGCACCGAGGTAGCTGGATGACTATGCTAAGCGACACGAGTGGGCGGCACAAACACGTGGCCCATCTTGGAGTGACACTGCAGTGGCAGACAGGATGGCAGTTTGAAAAACTAGGCCCCAAACAGTACATACTGCAAAGATAAAAAAGAGGTGCAAGATGGAATTGTCCTTGGGCCCTCCCACCCACCCTTATGTTGTATAAATAGGACATGCACACTTAACAAACCAATCATTTCAGCGCCAGGGTCTGCCACATGACTGTGGCTGAAATGATTGGTTCGTTTGGGCCCCCACAAAAAAGGCTGGCAATTAATGTGTCCCTGCACAAACTGGTTCTACGGAGGCAAGATGTCGTCCTCATCCTCCTCATCCACCGATTCCTTGGATAAAACAGGAAAAAGGGATTTAGGTGACCCTGGACTGCTTACGGTCTGAGCCAAAGTTTCTGAACTTGAAGGTAACTTTTTATGAACGCGCTGCAGGTGTTCCTAGGTGGTTAACGTCCCTACACCTACTTATTTCACCTTTACATATGGTACATATGGCAAGACAGTTGTTGTCCGGATTTGGATAGAAATATTGCCAGACCAAAGAGGTGGAATGTTTGGTCTTCTGCCCAGGCATGACCGTGATGGGCTTTTTCATCCCATGGACAACAACTGTCTCCCCCGGAGCCTGATTTAAACAAACCACATCACCATCAGAATCCTCCTCGCCAACTTCCTCCTCAGTGCCAGCTACACCAGTATCCTCATCCTGTTGTACTTCAACAGTGACATCTTCAATTTGCATATCAGCAAGTGGACTGTGGGTGCTCCTTTCAGCACTTGCAGGGGGCGTGCAAATGGTGGAAAGAGCCACCTCTTCCCGTCCAGTGCTGGGAAGGTCAGGCATTGCAACCGCCACCACACTTGGACTCTCCTTGGGGATTTGTGATATCTTCTTAGAACGCACAGTTCTTCGCTGTGCTTTTGCCAGCTTAACTCGTTTGATTTTTTTAGCGGGAGGAGGGCTTCCATCGTCATGTGAAGCTGAACCACTAGTCATGAACATAGGGAAAGACCTTAGCCGTTCCTTGCCACTCCGTGTCGTAAATGGCTTATTGGCAAGTTTACGTTTCTCTTCAGATGATTTAAATGTTTTTTTCAAGGTCATTTTCCTGAACTTTGTCATTTGGGATTGTATGTGCCCTCTACTATGACATTGGGCATCGGCCTTGGCAGACGACGTTGATGGCATGTTATCGTCTATTTCATGACTAGTGGCAGCAGCTTCAGCACTAGGAGGAAGTGGTTCTTGATCTTTCCCGATTTTATTTTTATCGGAGAAAGTTTGGTCCTCCATTTATGTTCTATTGATATATACATGCGGCTAAGGCGCACACAAACACAGAAAATAATTTTTTATTTTTGTTGGAGACTAGTGCACTTTGTGGGTTACACCACCCTTTAAGAAATGAGCCAGCCGGCCCTTTACTTATGGGACACAGGCGCACGCTTGGCACTACTTTGTTGATGCACATGCGGCTACTGCGCACACAATTCACAAACACAGAAAATAATTTTTTTTTTGGTTTGGACTGGAGTGTACTTTGGGGGTTATAGCACCCTTTAAGGGTCAAGATAGCCGGCCCTTTACTTATGACACAGGCGCACGCTTGGCACTACTTTGCGCACACAATTCACAAACACAGAAAATATATTATTTTTTTAGCACTTGGGGGGAGCACTCCTGATGGACAGAGCACCCCCTGGACAACACTACAGCACCCCTTTAGGACTGGGACACTGCACAGGACTTTGGAGTGGACACAGCCCCTATGGAGAACTGACTGCACAACACAGTCCAGCCAGCCCCTATGGACTTTGAAGTAGTGGACACAGCCCCTATTAACAACAGCAGCACAGCACAACACAGCCAGCCCCTATGGACTTTGAAGTAGTGGACAACAGCAGCACTACACTACACTAACTACACTACACAGCCCAGCCAGCCCTAACTCCCACCCTCCCTCTTCACTGTCCACAGCCGAGTGAGAAAATGGCGCCGACGCGGGTACCTTATATAGGATCCAAAACCCGCGAGACTCGGAAGGCGGGATGATGACGTTTTGCCTCGATTTCAGATCTGAGTCAGGTGGGAAAAGTCGAGCCTGACTCGGATCGGGGAGGCTCGGGGGGGGTTCGGATTTCAGAAATCCGAACCCGCTCACCCCTACTAGCGACACAGTTATCTTTCAAAGTGGTCTATTTACTAATGCTGGGCATACACTATACAGTTATCTGTCAGATATCTGTCCCATCTGGCTGGTTGGAATGAAAACCAAAATATGGTTTTAAACACTGGAGAATGGACAAAAAAAATTGTTCTAATTGGTTAAATTCCTGTGTTTTAACCAATTTGTCTAAACAACCATGCATGAAAATTCCTCAATACTCGGATAGCTGATGCGCCCCACTGGGTGTCTACACAGAGGTACAGTTGTGATTGAATGTATGGCATTGGAAATATGCTGGGCGTTCCTCGTCGATGCCTAGGAGGTGGCTATACAGATGCATGAAGATGGTCTGTTTTATGGGTGTGCTCTGGGAGTGTAGCAGGCGTGTCGCACATCTGGTTGCGTACTGATGCACTTCATCACTCCCATTGGAAGCCACACTCTGACGGGAGAATCTGCACTTGGTATTAGGCAGGTGTAAGTTTTGTTGGGGCAACCAATAGTAGCATCTAAAGATCACCAAGCGGTGTCACAGTGTCTATAGATGCACAAAGTGCTTGTCTCAGTCCTTGCACATTTAGACACTTGTACTCCAGGGAAAGGGTGCAATAATACTCAATGCAGGAGATACTGAACTACAGGTACCAGGGCAAGATGGCAATTGTGGTTCTCCAAGTGCCAGCTTACCTTGGCAGCTATACCATGCTGGAACCTGCAGTCAGGGCCAAAACTAGAATTTTTGTTACCCGGGGCAAGGCCATAATTTGGCGCCCCCCCCAAAAAAAAAAAAATACAACATAGAGGATGAAAAGGGGGTGTGGTTTTGTGACACAGTAATTACCCTTCTAACACATTATGCCACAGTAATGCCCCTTATACATTAAGCCACAGTAATGCCCATTTCAACACATTATGCCGCAGTAATGCCCCTTATACATTGAGCCACAGTAATGCCGCTTATACATTATGCCACACGAATGCCCCATATACATTATGCCACAGTAAGGCTCCTTACACATTATGCCACAATAATGCCCCATATACATTATGCCACAGTAAGGTCCCCTTTACATTATGCCACAGTAAGGCTCCTTACACATTATGCCACAGTAATGCCCCTTACAACACATTATGCCACATTAATGCCCCTTACACATTAAGCCACAGCAATGCCCCTTATACATTTATGCCACAGTAATGCCCCCTATACATTATGCCACAGTAAGGTCCACTTTAATTTGCCCCTTTTACATTAAACCACAGTAATGCCCCTTATACATTTATGCCACAGTAATTCCCCATAAACATTATGCCACAGTAAGGTCCCCTTTACATTATGTTACAGTAAGACCCCTTTACATTTTGCCACATTAAGGCCCCTTATAAATTTATGCCACAGTAATGTTCCTTATAAATTATGCCACTGTAATGCCCCTTACACATTAAGCCACAGCAATGCTGCTTATACATTTATGCCACAGTAATGTTCCATATACATTATGCCACAGTAAGGTCCCCTTTACATTATGCCACAGTAAGGCTCCTTACACATTTTGCCACAGTAAGACCTCTTTTACATTAAGCCACAGTAAGGCCCCATCTCCCTTCTCTTACCTGCCAAGGCCATGCGGTGGGTGAGCTCGGGGTGGTGCGGGACAGGGCTGCCACACGCTAGGGAACTGTCAATTTACTGCAGTCATTGTATTGTGGCGCTGCTTGAGAACCAGTAGAGGTTTTGCGACCAGACTGAAGGCCGGGATGTGGCTCCAAACCCACAAGAGCAGCAACCTAACCTCCCGGCAGCCTCTTCCCGGCACCCTCTCAAGTCCGGCACCCGGGTCTCATGCCCCCTTACCTCCCACCCCTACTTGCAGCCCTGCTGTTGTTCACTATAAAAACTTTAAAAAATATCCCACTTTTACTGAAAAAAAATAGAACTACATCTCCCAGCAATCCCCTCCCCAGTGACAAGATGGAGGGGAGGCCTCTGGGAGCCGCGGAGATCCCCGGGCAGGTAAGTGTAATTTTTTTTTTTACACGGCACAGGGTTTTCAGAGCTGAAAACCCTGCGACCACTTTTTTTTATTGGGTATCGGGAGCATGCATGTGCTAAACCTCGCGCCCTTTTGAATATGCCCACTGACCAGTGATTTACACAGTCGTTCTAATCGAATTCAGTCGATTACAATAGTTATAAAAATCCACACAAAAATCGACATATACCCTCAGGTGTCTATCACGATCACAATGAGTATCATATGCACTCGCCTTGAGGTAAATAATACGAATGCCTTGGACAATCATTTATATACCCCGATGTCTGTTGGTCAGCTCATGGTTTTTAAGTAGTTGAAGAAATTCCAAAACAGGTACCCTACTACTACTCCCCACCCAGTCCAGCCAGCCATCCCTGCCCTACTCCTCTACTGTTCCAACCATTCTTCCTTACCCTGTGCTTCCCCACTTGTCCAGCCAGCCTTCCAAGTCCTGCACCCCCCCACCCCTCACAGGTCTTAGTAGCAATAGTAGTAAATAAGAGAGACAATACTCCATATAGTTGATTAATGGTTTGCTACTAAGACCTGTGAGTGCCGCTGTGACCCTCTCTTATTTATATATATATATATATATATATATACGCTGCTTTACTGCTTTTTAAATTGGCTTACTCACAAATTGGTGTCCCACCCTCAAGTGTAGCTCCACCCACCTCTGCCAAACCCCCTGCCCCTGGTGGAGGCCCTGCCTATTTTCTTAGTCCCGGGCCCTAAGATTTCTGATGGCAGCCTTGGCTACAGCTTACCTCTATGGAGAGAGGAGAACCTTCCAGAAGGACAACCATCTCTGCAGCAATCCACCAATCAGGCCTGTATGGTAGAGTGGCCAGACGGAAGCCACTCCTTAGTAAAAAGCACATGGCAGCCCGCTTGGAGTTTGCCAAAATGCACCTGAAGGACTCTCAAGCCATGATGATACAAAGAATTGAACTCTTTGGCGTCAATGCCAGGCATTATGTTTGGGGAAACCAGGCACCGCTCATCACCAGGTCAATACCATCCCTACAGTGAAGCATGATGGTGGCAGTATCATGCTGTGGGTATGTGTTTCAGCGGTAGGAACTGGGTGACTAGTCAGGATAGAGGGAAAGATGATTGCAGCAATGTACAGAGCAGTGATGGTTCTAGGGGCGGGCTAACAGGGCCATCGCCCGAAGCGCCGGCCCCTACAGGGCGCCGCTGAGTCCCCAGATGAAGGAAAAAAAATAATAAACCTGCGCCGCCCCCCACCCCCCGCTAGCCACCGCAGGGAGGCTCCATTTGCTGGGCACCCGCTGAGATACCGGAGGGCACCCGGGTCCCACCCTGCAGCGGCACTCCTGAGCTCTGGCTTCCGGCAGAGAGCACTATGTTAGGGATGTCTCTCCCATAGATCTGTGGAGCCACTGTCGGACCGGACAGCAGCAGACACAGGAGCGGGGCTTAAAGTAAGTATTGTGTTTATATTTTAATTGTATTTTTTTTTTCAGAAGCACCAGCACTGGGGGCACTACTATAAGGGGCACGACTATAGGGGGCATTACTAATGGGGGGACTACTACAGGGGGCATGACTATAGGAGGCAATACTACTATAGGCACTACCAATGGGAACATTACTACTGTGGGCACTACTATAGGAGGCATTACTATTGAGGGCATTACTACTGGGGGGCACTACTAATGGGGGCATTACTACTGTGGGCACTACTATAGGGGGCATTGTCACTGGGGACACTACTATTGGGGTTATTACCAATGGGGGCACTACTACTAGGGGCATCAATACTATAGGGGGTATTACTACTGGGGGGATTACTATAGGGGGCACTAATACTATAGGGGGCATTACTATAGGGGGACTAATACTAATACTATAGGGGGATTACTATAGGGGGCATTACTACTGGGGGCACTACTAATGGGATAATTACCAATTGGGGCACTACTATTGGGGACATTACCGATGGGGGCACTACTACGGGGGGAATTACTACTGTGGGCATTACCAATGGGGGTAATACAACTGCGGGCACTACTAATGGGGGCACAGCATGGGGGCACCACTACTGGGGCCATTGTGTAAGGGGCACCACTGCTGTAGGCATTGTATAAGGGGCACTACTACTGTGGGTCTTGTAATAGGGTCACTACTACTGTGGGTCTTGTGTATAAGGGATACTAATTTGGGCATTGTGTAAAAGAGGCACCACTGTGTGTCATAACATGAATAAGGGACTACTGTGTTGCATAATTTGAATTGGGGATAATGTATTATAATGGGAATTACTGTATGTGGCACAATGTATTATACAGGTCATTACTGCGTGTGACATAATGTGTTATGCAGGGCATTACTGCATGTGACAAAATGTGCTATACAGGTTATTACTGCATTTAGCACAATGTGTTATAAAGGTCATTACTGCGTGTGGCATAATGTGTTATAAAGCCATTACTGTGTGTCGCATAATGTGTTATAAAGGCCATTACTGTGTGTGGCATAACGTGTTATAAAGGGCATTACTGCATGTGGCATATTGTGTTATAAAGGCCATTACTGTGTTAGACATACTGTATAAGGCGCTTTACTGCGCATGGCAATTATTCGCCATGAGGGGAGAGCTTGGGGGAAGTCCAGCACCTCTGTAAGTGCTGGGCACGCCCCACGGTGTGATGAATTGTGGGTGTTCCACAAGGGTACACCCTCTTTTCAGAAGCAAGTGCGTGCAGAGGAACGCCATCTAAAAAGAGTAAATTCTTTATTTTGGGGGGGCACGCAACTGGGAACTTTCGCCCTGAGCTCCACAATGTCTAGAACCAGCCCTGGTACAGAGACATCCTGGATGAAAACCTGCTCCGGAGCGCTCATGACCTCAGACTGGGATGACGGTTCATCTTTCAGCAGGACAACGACCCTAAGCACACAGCCAAGATTTCAAAGAAGTGGCTTCAGGACAACTCTGTGAATGTCCTTCAGTGGCCCAGCCAGAGCCCAGACTTGAATCCAATTGAACATCTCTGGAGAGATCTGTAAATGGCTGTGCACCGACGCTTCCCATCCAACCTGATGGAGCTTGAGAGGTGCAGCAAAGAGGAATGGGCGAAACTGCCCAAAGATAGGTGTGCCAAGCTTGTGGCATCATATTCAAAAAGACCTGAGGCTGTAATTGCTGCCAAAGGTGCATCAACAAAGTATTGAGCACAGGGTGTGAATACTTATGTACATATGATTTCTTAGTTTTGTGTTTTTTTAAATAAATTTGCAACAATCGCAAAAAACTTTTTACACATTGTCATTATGGGGTATGGTGTGTAAAATTTTGAGGACAAAAATTAATTTATTCCATTTTGGAACAAGGCTGTAACATAACAAAATGTGGAACAAGTGAAGCGCTATGAACACTTTCCGGATGCACTGTATAGTCCTGCATAGATTATTTTCAGCAATAAGTACAATCAAGTTTATAATAGAGAAGTGGTTGTAATGGTAACAACATGGTAAGAAATATATAGTATAGGGCCTGATTCAGCAAGGATCGCAACTGCATTTACGCACACAGTCAGCCAATTGTTGAGTTCTGCGCATGCATCACAGTACGCATGCGTGAACACTCTGCGACGGGTCTGCGTAGTCACTGATCTCAGTAGAGTCATTGACAGGAAGTACCATTTGGGGGTGGTGTGGGGGATGGCGTGGTCAGTGAAAAGCAGGCATGTCAGTGCATTTAAACGCTGTTGCAGGGGAGTGCATAAATTAGCCACTGCCATGCCGTACGCAGCTTGTATACTCACTGCCTGCAAGCAATTCCCGAGTAAGGCCAGAGCTTGTGAGAGGCTGCGATTGTACTCGATGTTACCGATGGTTATGTAGTCTTGCTAAGTATTACAGGTGTGTAAGGTAGGTGTCCTATTGTGCTGCAATGGCATAATGATCGCAGAGGGTTAGCATATCTGCGCAGTAAGACTGTGTGCGCAATCGCAGTTGCGATCCTTGCTGAATTAGAAAAGTATAAAACGGTCTGTTTCCTCAGAAGTCTCAAAAAGTTTTACTGTGTTGTGCTGCCGGCTCCATGCTATATGCAGTGGGAAAACACACATGATCCATCTGTACAGCAAATTTAACCTATGCAGTTACTTTATATAAAGCACTGGGTGTGTACAGTGTAACCCTGATTTATTTTATTTTTTTCATATTTTAGTATGATGTGAGATTAATAATCATTTGTGGAGTAGTACTTATTTGGTAAAATGGTCAGATTTATGTGAAGGGGTTAAAATTAATGTGGGCCTTAACATTAATGAACAGCTTACTGTACACTGAAGTGCCAAAAGTCATGGGCTAGGTGCCTAGTATCATGTAGAAACCCCTCTAGCCTGGCGAAGTGCAGCAACTCGATGTGGCATCAATTCCACAAGTGGATGGAAGACCTCTGGAGTGATGGTGACCCATGCTGTCTGGATAGCTTACCACAGCTTCCTGATATTTGTAGGTGCAGGATGCTAAATGTCAAAATGCTTTCAGATTACGCTTCCTAGACTGTCAGACAGAGTGGAGGTCTGCACTCGGCACTCTCCCACCCAGGTCCGCCTAAAGGGACCTTCCACGGCAGATACTGCGGTTCCAGGTACTCTGAGTACTAAGGGGCTGTCCGGTGGTGCCTCTCTCTGCTTCCCGGGGCCAGCTCAATGACGCCGCCCAATTGGTAAATGGCTTCCTTCGATGCCTCCCACAGTTCTATTTGGCAGGCTGCGGATACTTCTCACGACGGATCCAACCCTTAAACAGTGGCGGTAGCTACTGCTGTCAGGTGGCCTTCCTGCAGCAGAGCGCCTTCCTCCACAGTTACTTCGTTATTTCTACCACTGCTCACAGATCCTTCAGCTGCAGTGAACAAGTGAAGTTGGAGACAAACCACCACAGTGTCATACATTACATAGAAACATACAATTTGACACTGATAAGTACCACTTGGCCTATCTAACGTTTAAGCATGGGGTAGCACACCTGGTATGCCGACGGTCCAAATGCCAACCGTCGGCATCCCGACTGTCTAAACCCGGCAAGTGTCTGATGACAGGCGTTGAAATCCCGACGCCTGTCATTAGACCTACGCCGGCAGCCCGACACCCGGCTTACCGATCTAAGGTATGCCGGACACGGACAGCCGGGGGGTTTTGGGGGGTGGAGAGATATGGTTAGGCACCCCCCCCCCCGGAGGTTAGACTTGGGGAAGGGGGGTTAGGGTTAGGCAACCCCAGGGGACAGGTTAGTGTTAGACACCTCCCCCCAGGACACTTAGGGTTAGGGTGTGGGGAAGAGGGGGGGTTAGGCATTTGGGGGGATGTAAGGGTTAGGCACCCCTAAGGGAGGGTTGGGGGGGGGAGGTTAGGACGGTAAATAAAAATAATACTCACCTGTCGGTATCTTCACTGCCGGGCTTCCGCTGTCATTATTTGAACCATACGGCTGCAGTAAATCATACTGATTCCAGCACACCTATAGTGCACCAAATAATGTCTATACAGATGGTCCTTAGGTAGGGTATCACAATAGTCTCCATGTCAGTATGTATTGTGTGACAATCTACATGTGAGTAAACATTGTTTGAAGATCTGCCTGTCAGTAAACATAAGGTTCCCACACACACAGCGACATTTTACACGATTTGGCCGATTTCGACGAATCGTGACGACGAATCAGGTAAAAAAAATGTACAAATCGTGAATTTATACTCACGAGCACGATGCCGATGCGCGTCCCCACTCGTCGTATATCGCATCTTCTGATCTGCCATGTTGTAGGGCAGATTAGCCAACCATGAACCCGATCGACGCCGATCGTGAGGGTTTTTTTCCTCACGATGAATAGTACGATTCATCACACAATGCAGAATTTCACTGACAGAAGCCTGGACATGCCCCATCGCCATCTTGTGCAGCATCGTGTATGGAGCAAGTCAGTCGCACTTTGGGAGCCTGCACACTGGATATTTGTTTTGTTGGATATTTGGTGAGTATTTGTACAGTTTGCAACCACACTGACCACCAATATGTGCTCCCCACTGCCCACCAATGTATGCCCCCAGGCAATAAATGCATGACCCAGCCACCGCCCGCCGTATTGAGGCGGGCGGTGGCTGGGTCATGCATTAAGCTCTCCCACTGCCCACCAATGTGTGCCCCCAGGCAATAAATGCATGACCCAGCCACCGCCCACCCTATTGAGGCGGGCGGTGGCTGGGTCATGCATTAAGCTCCCCCACTGCCCACCAATGTGTGCCCCCAGGCAATAAATGCATGACCCAGCCACCGCCCGCCGTCTTGAGGCGGGCGGTGGCTGGGTCATGCATTAAGCTCCCCCACTGCCCACCAATGTGTGTAATACCTCAAATAAATAAATAAACAGGTTTTTTCCAAAAAAACACCATACATTACATTTAAAAACACACATTATTTCAAGCTGGGGGTCTTCTACCTTTCGGTCTCCAGCTGTTGTGGAACTACAGATCCCAGGATGACCTGCCACCCACCTTTGAAACTATTTTTAGGGCATCCTGGGATCTGTAGTTCTACCACAACGACAGGCCCAAAGGTGGAAAACCCATACTGTCAAAGAAAAACATTATATTACCAAGCAATAAACACATAACATTCCTGTAAAAGAAAACATGATTAGAACACCATAACAAACCTTTAAAAACCTGTAAAAAAGAAAATATTAAAACATTAAAAATGTGAACTATAACAACATTACATTTTACAAAACTATATACACAAATATTTAAATGTCCTTTTTTTTCTTATTCATAGATAATGTCCATGGATTCTGAACGTGAATTCGTTACAGGATTCATTGAAATCCTGCACTCGAAAGCCTGTCTGTGGAAGATCAGTTCTCGGAAGTACCAGAATAAGTCGCAGAAGTTGGCCGCACTCGAGGAACTGTTGGTGTATACAAAAAAATACATATCTGATGCAGACCTAAAAACTGTACGGCAAAAGATACAAAATCTCAGGACAGTATACAAAGAAAAAAAGAAGGTGGATGACTCCAAAAAATCAGGAGCGGCTACAGATGAAATATATACTCCGGCACTGTGGTACTACCAAATGATGTCATTCATCAGTGAACAAGAGCCTCAAAAGGAATCAATCATCTTGATGTCTGAGCGTGAGGGAGATGAGGAGGTTGCAGAAGTCTTGGTAAGTAGTGACACAGTTTAAACCAAAATGGATGTTGTTGTAGTTGTTGGTGCAGACACAGATGTCAAATGTTCAAGCCCTACATCTTCTGGTCTAGCTGGGACTGGTCCTCGTTGAGTAGATTTTCTTCGCAGAAAGTTGTGCAGCACACAGCACGCCATCACGACCCAGTCTATCTTCTCCACATGTAGATTGATGGTGGTGTGGAAAATGCGGAAGCGGTTGCTCATTATTCCAAACGCATTTTCCACAATGCGCCGTGCCCGGGATAGACGGTAGTTGTATATCCTTTTCTCTCTGGTCAGGCCCCTGTGTGCAAATGGCTTCATCACATGTTCATGTAATGCAAAAGCCTCGTCTGCAACGAAAACGTAATTTAGGCCGTGCTTTGTCTGGTCCAGTGAGGGCAGGTTGAGAGTTTTGTTGGTGAGTCTCTGGTAGAAAGCCGTCTTTTTGAAGGATCCACCATCTGAAGCAGGCCCATTCTTGCCGACATCCACAAACAGAAATTCGTAGTTGGCATTCACCACTGCCATGAGAACGATTCTGAAGAATCCTTTGTAGTTGTAGTAATATGATCCGGTGTTGGCAGGTGGGTTGATGCGGATGTGTTTCCCATCGATGGCTCCTCCGCAGTTAGGGAAATTCCAACGTTGTTCAAAATCTTCCGCGATGCTAGTCCACTGCTCCACGGTGTTAGGAAACTGTAAAAATAGGAAAAAAGATGTTAAAACATGACTATATTTTTTATATCTTTTTTCCCTATATAGACTCCCACCGAAGACCCTGATTTAACATCCACACCGGACCTCAGTCTGCTCGGTGGCGACAGTGATCCGGAGAATAGCACACAAGTGGAAACTCCACTTCCACCTGGACCCTCATCTTCGCAACAACCCCAAAAAAAGAAAAAAAAAAGGCAGAAAGGAGAATTTTACAGAACGAGAGGACCATTTTTTACAAAACGCAGAACGGCTGCTGCAGAAACCCCCAGATGCAATTGATGATTTCACAGCTCATGTGAACAGCACATTGAGAAATCTGGATGCAGATATCCCAAAAAAATTTTTACAGTTAAACTACGACCTCTTGAGTCGCTGTATGAGCAAAAATATCTCCAATTCGACATACATTGCAGATCCAATGCTATTTTCCCCTGCCCCAAATAGGTATGTCCGCCCCCCCCCCCCCTGCCCAGTTAGATATTACTCCCCCACCAAGCACCCCAAGCACCAGCACCACCTTGTATAATGCTCTGCTGGATGCAGCAGATGAGTCGACCCAATATACAGAGATGTCAATTTGTTCTATATTGTAATATCACCAAATTTTATGAATTCCAATCGGTGCTGCTGCATGGGATAGGGTGGTGATGACGCCATTTGAACAAGGTCACTACGCACATGACACAAGTACACATAGCTGGAAGCCGGGGCCACAATGTGTACTTGTGCCATGTGTGTATTTGCCTGTTCAAACTGGCGTCTGACCCACCCTATCACATACAGCCGGCTACCTATTGGGATTCATAAAATTTGGTGATAATGTTCTTTTGTAAAGTTGTAATAAAAAAGTATTTTGCACACAGTTTAGTGCACACTTTCAGTTGTCTGCAGGTCAGTGCACATTGTATTAAAAGAAGGCAATTTCTTGCTTTATATGTTGAGTAAAAAATAAATATAAAAATTTTTCTTTGCACAAGAAACCAATGTGTGGTGTTTTTTTTTTAACTTACCTTGCAATACTGGTACTGTAGCACTTTTACGATGGCTTTGCAGGTCTCCGGAATGATGACGCCCAAAGACTGAGGTGAGATGATTGTCCCAAACTTTAGGTCTTCCAGTGACCTTCCTGTAGCCAGGTATCTCAGGGTAGCCACCAGTCTGTCTTCAGCAGGGATTGCCCTCCGCCACCTTGTGTCCTGTCTCTTGATGTGGGGGGTCACCAGATGCAGCAATTCTTGGAAGCTGGCGTCATCCATGCGCAGGTAGTTCCGATAGTCCTCCGGGTTGTTCTCCTTGATCTCGATCAGCAGGGACATGTGAGAGCGGGTATCCCTTTGTAGCAGCCACTCCTTGGTCCAGCATGCTCTCGTCCTTCTTCGCTGGGCCCTCTTCCTTATCTCCCGGACCCCGGCTTCAGCGACCAACACTTTATACTGATAGGGACGCATCAGTACAGAATTCAGGAACAGGATAGAATGCAGGTAGGTAGCACACACTTGCAGGTAGAATAAAGTTTGTATAAGGCAAGCCAAATACAAAGAGCACAGTAGCAATGTACAGGATTCAGCAGGAATACACCTAGCCTCATCTAGTAGCAGAGCAGAATGTACACAGAGTTTAAAGGGTTCCTGCTGTTTATACTCCCTAGATAGCCCCTCCCATTGTTATGGCTATTTAAATTTCCCACCAATAGTCGAGACTGTTTTATTTTTTTTTTAAACTCACGATTTATGTCATGTCCAATCTCACGATGCGTACGATCCGATAGATAGTGAGATCGTAAGACAGATTGGGTGTCTTTTTTCCCAAATCGTGATCACGACGGCAAGGGAGCTCCCGTGAAAGTTCATGAGGAAATTGGCCATAAAATCGTATCGTGAGCACATCGGTATATGTGTGGGCACCTTTATAATGCATTCAGCCAGGACACAGTCACAGTTGTGTGCAGAGGAACAAAAGTTTCACTGTGAGGTTAGGCCGCATACTGTAAGACTGGGTCACACATGTTTAAAACACAGGATCAATACAGACACTAATCCTGTACAATTAGTGCAGTTTGTGGCCGAAGTACGGTACATGAAAAATATGCATTTGTCGGACTGATGGCCTACTACAGTATATTGTTGCACACTGTTCACAAGTATTATGAATTGGTCACAATACCGTAGCAGAATCCCTTCCACCCCATCCCCTTTTTTTTCATTGGGTCCAATGTGACGCACAGGTATACCAGTTTTTGTTCATAGGACACGTGGGTGGGTCTGGAAGTCAGTGGTTTAACAATAACTGTTTAACATATGTGCAGTACAGTTACTATTTTAAAACTAGTATTACATTATAGTATAAAGCATAGTAATATTGCATCTTGGTGCGTATAGAAGTGCCACAAATCATGTAATATGTGGCAGGAAACTGATAGGTAAATGAGGATACATCTGTCAAATACAAATGTCCTATGTTTGCACTATATTTGACAATATTTTCATAATACAATATACAGATTAGCAGCTTCCCTAGGGGTGGTCCTTTTTTGGCCAAAAGAACCCAAATGTCTAAAAACAAATTTAGAAAAACAAAAAAGGTCCATGGGAGTGCTTCTTTTGTAAATATTGTCCAGTGGTGCACCCCACTTTTTCAAAGGCAGTTAACATCTTTTTTTATAAGGTGTAGGTTTCTGGGTAAGTAGGATGGTTAGGTCTTCTTATGAAACAGAACCCTTGCACCAAGATAACCCAACAATTAGTAATCAGCCTTTCAGTCTTGTGTTTAAAAACCAATAAAATTTACTTATAAAAAAAAGTTTAAAAGTCTGTTCTTACATTAATAGGAATACAGCTTTCTGATGAAAATCAAAATACGCAACGCGTTTCATCAATATTGACTTTAGGGTGTTTTTACTATATCTCCAGGTTTTTAGCAGCTGCAGAGGATGTATGCCTCATATATTAAACATACTGCTTTTATTCTGAGGACTGCAGGTTTCCAGCACTCACAGATATATCGCAAATCCCTATGAATTAATTTCTCTGAAGGGTCCAATAATGGCATTTTTCAAATATCCTCCATAAAATGGCACAGTAGATTTTGTAGCAATTCCTCTCTGTCTGATGTGTCCTGTAGTGAATACACACTCCCTTATAAATTGTGGAGATCCCATTCCTGTGATACCCATCCTATTGGATCTTGAAGGCATTAATGTGATTGGTCGGATTTCAGGGCCGGACAGCTTCCTGACTTAGAAATTCAAAGAAACTCAAAAGTAGAATCAAAAATACAAAACTGGGGCTCCCCTGTGCATTCTCTGAAGAGAAGTGTGAGGCCCACAAAGCAGCGAGTAATACCTGGTACTCCGGGTATGCACATCTGATATCATTCCCTCCAAGTATACGGATTTAGCCGGTACAGTACCATTTTTTTAAAGGTCTGTACCGGCAAACAGGCTGTAACGGTGTACCGGGCCTGGACACTAGAGTTAATAGCGGGCCGGTCCATCACTACTACTACTGCCCGCTATTACGCCCGTCAGGCAGATAGCCCCGCCCGTCACTGCACAATAAAGTGACTCATCATGAGTCACCTCACTCAGCCACCTCCCGCTCCGTCTCCTTCCTCACCTACACAGCATTGGCCGGCGTGCCCTCAATAAAGTTTTCCTCTAATCACTGAAGCCGGCGTGGAGTGATGTCATAACCAAGCGGCACCGGCTTCAGTGATCAAAGGAAAACTTTGAGGGCATGCTGAATGAGAAAGAGGAGCCACAGCGAGCATGTGGTGTCATGTGAGTAGCCGCCCAAAGCAGACAGAAGAAGGAGCAAGTAAGGTAAGCGTGTCACTCACTGTGTGTCCTTCCTCCCATAGTCCCGGGCCATTGATTCTGTATTTAAACAGTCGATAAAGCACAGTCACCGTGGATTGGGTTTTACCCTCCAATGAAATGTTGGAGGGTATGCGATATCCATAGCACCATATGATACTGGGGAACAATATAAAGAAAAATTGCCCAAAGTATGGTCTTTAAAGTTCTGCAGTCAATTCAAACTATACTTTATTAAAGCAGTTTATCTGCTACTTGCAGAGAAAATTTTATTACAGGAAATACTCTTGGCAAAAAGCTTTTCACTTTTTACAGCTTATTGTAATTTTGCACAAAATAAACTGGAATACATTGTTGTTTTTAGCAATCTCTGCTGCCACTGAAAACCTTAACGATGTTATTTTAGTAAATAATAAGAGTTACTGTTGTTACCTGCCAGGAATATAAATAGCGTAGTAGTGTAAAAATAAAGAGACCTAATGCAAGCTAAATATAACTGTAAAGGTTGGAAGTGTCAGATTTGCGGACACTTTTCGGAGTTCTGGATCTAAAATGCTTAACTGTTGGTTTGTATGATGAATTTAAAATGTATGCAATAAACCGAACCAAAAATGGATAACATTACTGAAATTAAAAAAAGTCTCTCACTTTATTCCATAGTTTTGTTAATGGAACAACGGTTCTAAGGAAGTGGTGGTGTGTTAGAACACAAATTTACACATTAATTAAAAAAATAAAAACAATACATATAATGTACAATTTTTTTACCCTCTTCAAATTTTAGCAGCACTTGTATACAACTGTGAAATCTATTACATTTGACAGTCTTCAACAAAATGGAGGATGGTATTGAAGGGCTTATCTGGAGTTACTTTCAACACCGAACACATCCATCTCTGGCACTTTCACTGCTTTAAACAGACAAGTTGAGCATTGCAGATTTTCTGACCGTGAAGAGATTAAATATTCAACAATATTAAATTTAAGTAAAACCCTTGAAAGTTGAAACAGGTCATATCAAATAGTCTGTAAACTGTAAAATTAGTGTGTAAATGCAACAGGGTTATGCTGGGTACACATTTAACCATGTGTACCGAGCACGATCTCGTTAGCGGCGAGACCAGCGGGGGTCCCGGCATCGGCAAGTTCATACACACTTGCCGATGTCGAAAAAGACATCGAGACAGCGGGGGCCATGCTGAATTCATCAGCATGGCCTTCGCTAACGATGTTGCCCATCGGACCTGCACGCAATGTTGCTGACGATGCACACTGGACGATGTTGCAGACATGTCGTCGATCCAGACGGATCAGACGACATTAGACTTCTCTGTGTTGTGATTGAGATGCAGCATTTAATCACTTTTTCATGGACACATACGAATTAACATTAAAATTAATGTTTGTAAAGTGTATCATCACTAGGTCTAAAACACATTTATTGGTAGGGGTTCTTGTAAATGTCATTATTCGCAATGCTGGTCTGACACTATCTAAAGCAATTAGATGAACTGACAACTCAAGGTAATGAATTAATGCACTTTGCAGATTCACTCACTTGTGGGCAGCAGGAGTTCAGGGAAGAACAATTTTGTAAATAACTAATACATTGAAGATAAACAGATTAAAAAATATAATATATATCCCATAAAAACAGAAACCAACAACCCCCCCCTCCCCCCTCCCACCATGCCTCGAAAAAAAATAATAATTTGTGACAAAAGACAATAGAACAGAGTGATACATTGCTGTACTCTAGGGGGGAGTTGCCAAACAATACAGTCTATTATAATGTTAGTTTTACCTACATTTTATTTAAAAAACACATTGAAATAAACTTCTGGGTCTCATTGTGTCTTCTATGTGCTCATGGGAGGTAAATTGTTCAATTCACTTGATCCACAACAATTACCTAGGTGGCCATGAGTAACTAATATTTCTCTGCATCATTCGTGGCTTTGTGATCTCCCAGTGCAGTAAACCACAGCTTGGAGTGTTGAACAAAGTGTGAAAAGCAAATGAATTTTTTCGTGGGAAGTTATCAGTTGTCACACGGGTTTGGTGGTCCGGTTATACACTAGGTGCTCGGTGTCTTCAGTTGCGGCAAGGGCAGCGTTATTCACATTTGTTTGTCGCTTGCGGCTACTTTTTCTCTTTTTTATATAACAGTATCCGATTACAGCAAGTACAACCAGGATACAGATACCCAGGAACACTGCAATAGCCACTTCAGCCGAGCCTGCAGAAGGCAAACACACAACAATGTGTTAATCGATGCATTGTAACCATACACCACGACACATTGAATTCAATACTTTTCGGACCCTTCTCTTAGTTGTACATTTTGTGTTCACTTTCTGGGATTTAAAATAACAAACACAAAACAATTAGCAGCACAATGGATGCCTCATTCACAGAGATTGCAGATTGTAATATCATCATGTACTAATATCATGGACACTGTAATCAATGGAGAACATAGGACTGTGTTAATGAAAGGTTTTAGGGAAGACTGGTATCTGACAGTATGTGCACAGTGGACACGGCTAATACAGTATGAGTAGTGTGTGCTCAGTATGTTACATAAGTTCCCAAACAGCTCATGGCTAGTCATAGCCATGCTAATATGAATGACAAAAATTATCGATGTGCACGGATCCACGTATTTTTTGTTTTGGCTGTAATTCATCATCACCGTGTTTTGGTTTTGTCAAAACTACCCTCAAGTGTTTTGGTTTGGCTTTGGATTTCATAAAAAAATCTATTAAAATAAACTGATATAACAGCTAAAATCATGGAATTTGGACTGGTTTACATGTAATAAAAAACCAGAGTTTGGGGGCGGGATGGATGACTCATCGCATTCGGGAAGCGATACATCCCGCCACCCTTCGCATGCATGTCGGCGTTAATTACGTCAGTATGCATGAAGAAAACAACAAAGCACAACTCACACGGGAAGAGCGGTACTTTGCGAATGATGGACTTCCGGGTCTATGACCCAGAAGCCCCTCTGGTGTCATTCCGTGCATAATGACAATGACACACGCCGCCGGGGATGTTGGGAGGGATCCGATTGGAGGAGAACTCCATCAGGAAATGGCATTACCCACTGCATCCAAGCCCACTTTCTCCCTTTGCTGCATCCGGCCCCAGGTTTTAAATCAGAGTTCAGAACAGACCTGAGATAGGCTTTGGTTCTACTAAGAATCCCCAAAGCGATTGCAAACAGACTATTCGTCTCAGAACTCCAAAGTTCAGGTGTTCGTATTTCAGGAAAACCGAACTGCACATCTCTACTAAAAATCACACCCTTTATATCAGACTTGCAAGATGGTGATTTATATCTAAAGGAAATTGTAGAATATTTCAGTTGCATATCTCAATCAGGGCTTAAACAAGGGGTGTGCGACCAATGCCACTACCCATGGTGCCCGGGTGAGAAGCTGCACAGTCACTACCCCAACGGCCTGGCTGCCACCTTCCTGATCCTCCGGAGCTCCCCCAGGTGCCTGCTGTGTGATATCATGTGCATCAGGGGGTGTAGTGCCGGATAAGGGCCAGAGCCTCCCTGCTATGGCACTGTTCACACCCCTCCCAATGAAATGATCCACAAATTTATGCTAGCAGACAACTTTTACCACACCTCCTATATAACAAATGAAGGTGCATGTACCCTAAGGCCAAGCCTGGACAACCTGATCCTCTCCCAATGTTGAGAAACTACAAGCATGCTCTGCCGCTTTCAGAGTGTGCTGGGACTTATAGTTTCACAGAACTTGAATAGCCATAGGTTGTTCAGGTCTGTAGTATTACATGGAATTAATATATATAATAGTCCAAAGATAACCTGAGTGTGGGTAAAGCAATGAATGATGGACTTCCACAACGCTCCTAAACAATGAGAAAGATGCAGCGCAGGAGGTAAAATTTGCAGTTTAATCCAGAGATTAACATTTTTAGGAGATAACCAAGGGCCTGAAGAACACTACTGACATAAAAGGGCAATAGGCATGCGTTCTCTATATGTATCAGAAAAAGAAGAAAAAAGCAACAGTCAGGATTGTACTATGTCGGAGCAGCGGACGGTGCTCTTCCCTGTTACTCCCCATTCCCTGTTAGGGACCTGTTACTCTTGTGTGTCCATAACACTCAGGCACAGGACAGACACAGGGTGATGACTTGTAAGTGTACTCAATTAAGGATGTGGAATACTATCCAAGGACAACAATGCACATATTACCAAGTGCCCTCTGTGCGATAAGCTTTAGAAATTGCACTTAGGGGCATATTCAATTTGGAGCGAAAAGTCAGTTGCCGGACTTTTTGCAGTCATCGCTGGTTTCAGGTACGAAAAAGGGTCACACTCGTACCTGCGTATCCCCGTATTCAATTCCAAATCATCGAAAACGGTACCCGGCAAAAATGAAATCAGTGAAAAGTCCTGTCATTTATGGGGCAATCAGCCGGGCACCCCCCAAAAGATGCTCTGACAAGGGGGATCACTATGGGTACCCCCAATTAGGCCTGCTAAAGGTATTTGGTGGTCTTTAAATGGTCTCAATAGCTGCTTTTTTGCATCTTTGAGAAAGTGGTGAAGAATAGCATTTAGCAACTTTTTTATGGAAAAATAACTAGTCCCATCAAATTTGGGGTACTCATAGGTGATACTTTTTCGCTGAGTCTGATGCATAGACTTTTCGCACCGGCGAAAAGTCGGAAAAATTGAATATGGGGATAAGTGAAAACTGTGAAAATGGCGTAATCAGCGATAAAGTATCGCCATTAACGGCTTTTCTCAGCCTAATTGAATACAGCCCTTCAAGTCCCCCTGGGACTTTACCGCATGGGGTAATTCCATAACAGTGGGCACTATGGGTTCACACTCGTTATCAACGGGATAATCATGCATGAAAATCATCAAGTGATTGAATAAGGCCTGTCATTAAATGTGGGGGTTCTAAGTTTTTAGGTCGAGGGGGCTGGTAGGGGAAGTTTCAAGGGGGGGCCCCCAGAGACATCAGTGTATCGGGACCCAAGATTTCTGTTGCCGGCCCTGCTTACAACACATTATGCCACACATTAATGCCCCTTACAACACATTATGCCAGACATTAATGCCCCTTACAACACATTATGCCAGACATTAATGCCCCTTACAACACATTATGCCACAGAAATGCCCCTTACAACACATTATGCCACAGTAAAACCTCTTTTACATTAAGCCACAATAAGGCCCCATGTCCCTTCTCTTACATGCCAGGGCCGTGTAGTGGGTGAGTTCGGGGTGGCACGGGACATGGCTGCCATATGCTGGGGAACAGTCAGTACTGACGTCATTGTAATGTGGAGCCACTTACGAACCAATTGGAGCTCACAGACCGGTAGCCTCTGCTGATTGGCTTGCGACCAGCACCACATTAGACTGACGGCGTCTCTGAGCCTCTCAAGGACGGATGTGGCTCCAAACCCTCAAGAGCAGCAACCTAGCCTCCCGGCAGTCTCTCCCCAGCACCCGGGTCACGTGCTCCCTTTGCCCCCCCCCCAGTTGCGGCCTTGGTTATAATAACGGAAGCCTATATAGCTGATGATACACCCCTCTCTATACTATGACACACAGGTTGCATGTTTGTAAGTCATACGATAAGGAAATATTAGTTATATTTGTCGGATTGTGACTTGGATGCTCTACAGCCCTCACACATATAGATATCATTACTGTTTTTTATGTTCCATATATTACATAAACATGATGAAATCTATAGTATTCTTGTACATCTGATATGATCAAAATAGATCACCACAGGTGTTAGCCCAGCTGTTCTTATATCAAAAGATCATGTGTCGAGAAATATATTTGAACATAAAACTTTAATTAGATTTTTTTTTGTATACACAATCACCTTCTTATTACTGAGCAATTGTTTCCGGGTATGGTAAGTATTACCGCCGGATGCATGTTCAAATCCTGACAGCGGCTGCCCGACAAGTGTGAAAATCCAGAGCGTCCTAAGGTAAGTAACGCTAACCTAATTCTAATTCTATCCCCTAACCCTCCCTTAGGGGTGCCTTACCCTAACCTCCCCCCCAAGTCCCTAACCCCCCCTATAAGTGCCTAAACCTAACCCCACCCTTCCCGGCTGCCTAAACCTAAGTCCCCCGGGGGGTGCCTAATCCTAACCCCCCTTCCCCTAGCCAAACCCTAACCTCCCGGGGGGGCTTAACCCTGTTCCCCCGGGAGCCCTAAACCTAACCCTCCCCCCCCCCCCCCCCCCGTGGCTGCCCGCACCCGACTAACCTTCGTTCGGTATGCCGGGTGTCGGTCTGGTTAATGACAGGCGTCGAGTGTCGAGTTTGACACCTGTCATTAGTACCACGCAGGGATTAGAGCAGTGGTTTTCAAACTCGGTCCTCAGGACCCCACACAGTTCACATTTTGCAGGTCACCTAGCAGGTGCACAGGTGTATTCATTACTCACTGACACATTTTAAAAGATCCACCAGTGGAGCTAATTATTTCACTTTGTGACTCTGTGGTGAGACCTGGAAAACATGCACTGTGTGGGGTCCTGAGGACAGAGTTTGAGAACCTGTGGATTAGAGTGTCTGGAAGCCGGAGGTCGGCATTTAGACCGTCGGCTTCCGGACTACATCCCATTGTTTCCTTGCATTTTTTTCCCTTGCATGATTCATTAAATGATTTTGTGATATTTATAGCCTGTGTATTATCCTGATATTGAGCTCCATATGAGGCTGTTTTTCAATACATGCAATACAGTTTGACTGTTCATATACCTGTCTGTCTGATGTCTACATTAGAGATTATTTTCAGCATTTGCAACCAGATTAAGGGCCTGGAAAGCATATCTGTAACCAGGTCTTTCTTCTGAGTTTTGTTTGTTTCTTTCTATATTACAGCTATATGTATCTCTTAATGTACTATGCCTTGATAAAGGTTCTAATGTGGACCGAAACGTTGGCAACTATGTCTACGAATGCTAATAAATGCTATGAATTATTGTGAACTAACAAGTCTGGAGAGTACCTTAATCCCCGCAACCTGTGGAGTTACTCCTGGTTATTATTGTGTTACCCATAGGATAGTAAGAACCCTAAGGAACACCCCAGCATTCATTTTAACAGCACACGAGGTGTGAGTGCCAGACCACAGACATATACAATAATTATATATATATATATATATATATATATATATTATATACACACACACGTACACACACACACACACGTACACACATACACACTATTGTGCAAAAGTTTTAGGCATATGTGGAAAAGATGCTGCGAAGTAAGAATGGTTTCAAAAATAGAAATGTTAATAGTTTATTTTTATCAATTAAAATGCAAAGTGATTGAACAGAAATCTAAATCAAATCAATATTTGGTGTGACCACCCTTTGCCTTCAATACAGTATCAGTTCTTCTAGGTACACTTGCACACAGTTTTTGAAGGAACTCAGCAGGGAGGTGGTTCCAAACATCTTGGAGAACTAACCACAGATTTTCTCTGGATGTAGGCTTGCTCAAATCCTTCTGTCTCTTCATGTAATCCCAGACAGACTCGGTTATGTTGAGATCAGAGCTCTGTGGGGGTCATTATCATCACTTCCAGGACTCCTTGTTCTTCTGTACACTGAAGATAGTTCTTAATGACATTGGCTGTATGTTTGGGGTCTTTGTCCTGCTGCAGAATAAATTTGGAGCCATTCCGACGCCTCTCTGATGGTACTGCATGATGGATAGGTACCTGCCTGTATTTCTCAGCATTGAGGACACCATTATTCTGGCCCAAATCTTCAACTATGCTCAAATAGAAGCCCCAATCTTGCAAGGAATCTCCACCATGCTTCACTGTGGCCCGCAGACACTCATCATTGTGCCGCTCTCTCCAGCGCCTCGGCGAACAAACTGTCTTCTGTTACAGTCATATTTCACATTTTGACTCATCTGTCCAGAGCACCTGCTGCCATTTTTCTTCACCCCAGTTCCTATGTTTTCGTGCATAGTTCAGTCGCTTGGCCTTGTTTCCACGTCAAAGGTATGGTGTTTTGGCTGCAACTCTACCATGAAGACCACTTCTGGCCAGACTTCTCCAAACAGTAGATGGGTGGTACCTGGGTCCCACTGGTTTCTGCCAGTTCTGAACTGATGGCACTGCTGGATATCTTCCGATTTCGATGGGAAGTAAGCATAACTAAGTTTTTTGGCAGAGTACTTCATCTACCACAAAGGTCCCCAGAACGAAGGACCTCTCAGCCACCTTCGTGGACAGTCTGGCGGTGAGGTGGAACTTCAGGTTGGCATGCCCGTTTCCGCTGATATCCCTCCTCCCAAGAGTCAGAAAGTTCAAGCAGGAAGGCAGCAGGTTAATACCAATAGCTCCTGCCTGGCCCAGGAGACATTGGTTCACTGAACTGACATGTCTATCCATAGACAGGCCACTTCCACTGCCTATATCCGGATGTACCTCGGCTTTCCTTGACGGTGTGGCTATTGAGGCTTCCGTCTTAAAGGCCAAATGTTTCTCTGCTTCTGTGATCCAGACAATGATGGAGGGCAAGGAAGCCTGCTTCAGCCCCCATCTATCACAGGATTTGTCATTCATATTTTCGTTGGCGTTCCCAAACAAAATATGTCCTTAAGGTTTCAAGAGTACTTGCTTTTCTGCAGGCTGGTTTAGACTTACGTCGGCGCATGGCTACCTTGAGGGTTCAGGTTTCTGCTTGGTCAGTTTTGTTCCAGTGCAGAATTGCGCACCTGGCAGATGCAAGAACATTTTTGCAGGGGGTTCTCCGACTTCAACCCCCATTTGTCCCTTCGGTAGCACCATGGGATTTATCCTTAGTTTGCAGGGCGCTGAAAATTCTCCCCTTTGAACCCTTGGATAAGATGGACTTAAGATGGTTGACAGCGAAGACACTTTCTCTTCAGCTCGTAGAGTTTCTGACTTGGCAGCACTGTCATGTCGCTCTCCATATTTGATTTTTCATCAAAATAGAGCTGTCCTTCGTACTAAGGCGGGTTACCTTCTGAAGGTAGTATCCAGTTTCCAAAATAAATACAAAAAAGACACACTGCTGATGTATAATAGATCACTGTTTATTAATAAGTATCCCGTTTCCATATGAATGAGAAAATTGTAGTCCCAGCTTTTCAATCTTCAAACCTCCTTACAGGTGAAACTTCCCTGGATGTGGTTCGAGCCCTTCGTATCTACGTGGGTAGTACCAGCTCCATCACCAAATCAGATTCGCTCTTTGCGTTATATGGGTTTCACAAACACGGCAGGCCAGCAAACAAACAGACTTTGGCTCACTGGCTGCGTACGACTATTGCTCAGATCTATATACAGGCTGATCTCCCTGTTCCTAACAAGGTGACAGCACAATCTACTCGGTCAGTCGGACCATCGTGGGCGGTTAGACTTGGTGCCTCGGCTGAATAGTTGTGCAAGGCAGCCACTTGGTCTTCCATCCATACCTTTATCAAATTCTATGCATTTGACACTTGACTCCCAGGATGCTTTCTTTGGGCTGCGGATTCTCCTCTCTGCTCAGGCGCGTCCCTATCCTTAAGGGAACTGCTTTAGGACGTCCCCAAGGTAGATCCTGTGGACCCTATGGACCCTGAAGAAAAAAAAAAAAAGAGCTATGGTATAACATACCTTGGTTAACTCTTTCTTCGAGGTCCATAGGGTCCACAGGGCACCCACCCTGACGCACCAGGCCTCAGTTGGGATCTGTTCTTTGCGTTTTTGTATCACTGATTCCCTCTTTGTATTTTGAGAGTATTTCTTGGGTACATTGTACTTCCTTCTCCACATTCCATCTCTTGCCGTTAGGCTTGTTTACAAACTGAATGCCTGTGGCTGGAGGTGGGGTATATAGGGGGAGGGACCAGTGCATGCTGGGAGCTATAAAGCTGTAGCTGTTTGGTGCAATTGATCTCTCCAACTACATACCCCAAGGTAGATCCTGTGGACCCAATGGACCTTGAAGAAAAAGAGTTACAAGGTATACCATAACTCTTATTATCCAACCCGCACTGTATCCAACCTACACCATATCCCGGACTGTATCCGGCCTGCACGGTTTCCAACCCACACTCTATCCCGCACTGAATCCAAACCACACTGTATCCAACCTTCACTGTAAACTGCACTGTAACCAACTCCCATTGTATTCAACCCACACTGTATCCAACCTACAAGGTACCCTGTACTGTATCCGACCCACACTGTTTCTAACCCGCAGCTACGGAATGCTGTTTTTATGGTTGGGGAGATTATGGTGAACTGCTCAACAAAAAGGCTGATTGATTTGGGCTTTACATGGGCAAGGAGTGCCAGTCATCAGATGCCCAGCGGCACCAGAATGGAAATTCAGGTAGGGCACTGAGAATAGGCATGTGTTGGGGCATGTTCACTTGTGCAGGGGGCATTCATGTCTGCTGTTGCTATTTAAACATGGTTTAACAGTTTTTTTGTTTGCTGCCTGTTAACGAAGACTACTTTTTTTGAGCAAGGATATTCCACGCACAATTTTAGTACATTTCTGTGTTGTATTGTTTCTACTAAACGCACTTGTGAGTTGGTATGATTGGTTATTGTTAATACAGTACTAATATGTAAACAGAAATAACTGCCGTGTGTTTGTGCCGCTGCTCGTTTGGCCTATGTTGGTGAACAATAATGTGAGCTGTGAGGTGGTCAAAATTGACTGGAGATGACTGGAAATTAATGTTATTAAGGCTCATTATACTATAGCAGTGGTTCTCAAACTCGGTCCTCAGGACGCCACACAGTTCACATTTTCCTGGTCACCCAGCAGGTGCACAGGTGTATTCATTACTTACTAACACATTTTAAAAGATCCAGGGGTGGAGCTAATTATTTCACATGTAATTCTGTGAGGATACCTGGAAAACATGCACTGTTTGGGGTCCTGAGGACAGAGTTTGAGAACCTTTGTACTATAGGAACAAAAACAGGACCAAATTATGTGATTTTAGATGTTTTTACCAATTTTTAAAAAAAAATACAGATCCTAAACCAAAACATGCAAGGGTGGTTTTGCAAAACCAAATCCAGATCCAAAACCTTGAAGGAGATACAGATCCAAAACACGGGGGTCGGCGCACATCTCTAGTTAGAAGATCCAGCCTGTAGACACTTTGCTCATCAGTAAATTGCAGAACTGTACACACATTCACTGTAGTTTCCGGGAGTAAAGTGTTGCTGATATCTGGATATAATCTAATTTATGTCTTTAACATGTTTTCTAGAACACTGCCGCTATAAGAATTGTGTATTGCCTGGCTATATCCATTGTAGTTACATTGTTTCAAAGTGAATACTAATTGGTACAATTGTGCAATTCTCTTGTTACAAATTGTCCAGCTCTCAAGTAGCTGGTTTTGCGTTTTTCTCTTTTCTTTCCCAATTGGTGTGAATCTACATAGCTAAATAAACAGCTTTGTTGTGAAGAAATCTGTCTGTCTGCTTGCTGCAACAAGGGGATTATACATCAGCTTGCCTCTGTCACGGTGTGATTGGTGACCGACGGTCACCAGATACCACAAATCAGGGGAAACCCAGAACCTATCCTGTAATATTCTCACCTCAGAAAAATAGAGATTATTATATACAGTATATAGGGCCAGATGTACTAAGCTCTGGAAAGTGATAAAGTGAGAATGATAAACCACCAGCCAATCAGCTCACAACTGTCATTTTTCAAACACAGACTGTAACATGACAGTTGGGAGCTGAGTGGCTGGTAGTTTATCATTCTCACTTTATCACTTTCCAGAGCTTAGTACATCTGTGTTACCATCTCTAAAACACCCTAATACAGGGTTCACTTCTTGAAAGTCTCCGAGTGCTGCCTCTTGTTTGTTTGGAGTGAGGAGGGCACCAGAGCAAGTTGATCCAGGTCTATGGTACTGGAGTGCTGGTGCTGACATTGGGATACATGCATACATTTTACCTGACAAAGTAGAGACAGCCCTCCTCTGTCTTGATACAAAAAGTTATATTGGACACATCAAAATATAAAATCCATATGCCAATGTTTCAAGACCACTGGGGTCTTTTCATCAGGGTGTATGCATCCAATACGATAGCTTTTTCCATCAAGAGTGCTGCCTTTTCTTTGTCCAGGCGAAGTATATTAGAGTATATCTGTTCCTAAGGACGGCACCTCGGCATCTAACTACTATTACCTAGTGCCCAACTACATGCAACTAGAGAGATATTTTATAAAATGTAAGAGTCCATAATTCATGAATCTGTGGCAGCTGACCCTGGTTGCCATCCTCTCCAGCTGAAGTCTCCAAAAACCAAGGTACCTAAATAAAAGACAAGGAAGCCCTAATAGTGCCCGAATCGCTAGGACACAGGCAGTGGCATAACCAGAGCAGGGTAAGCAGGGCGCCATGGCAGGCCCAGCGGAGGCCAGAACACCGTACGACCCACCCCCTCCCCCGCACCTCTATTGCTCCCGGACTGAATATTGAACAAACAGGCATGAGTGCCTGTTGGTGCTGCTGGGGGACTGTAGGGGGAGCTGCAGCAGAAGCGCACAGCCCCTTCCCATTCTCTCTATACTGATAGCTGCCGTCGGACTGTGACAGGGTGATTCTCCTTCCCAGGTACACTCTCTGCTCCGGACCAGCCAGGTAAGTATAATTTTTTTTTTTTTCAGGGATAGGAGGGTGGTGGGGTCTGAGACTTCCCGCGGGGTGGATGGAGGACTGCCGCAAGGAGGGGGGGGGTGACTTTCAATTGATGTCAGTGATGTTTTCACTTGGCTGGCTGCATTTGTGTGAAAGGTGTGTGTGTGTGTGTCAGTGTGTGTCTATCACTGTGTGTATCTGTGTCAGTGTGTGACTGGGTGTGCGTGTGTATCTGTGTCAGTGTGAATGACACTGTCAGTTTGTGTATCTGTGTCAGTGTGTGTGTGTATGTATATGTCAGTGTGTGTCTGTGTGTTAAGAGAATGCAGGGGGGAAGGTGATGGTGGCTTGGGAGAACGCAGGGGGGGGTGGTGGTGTGCTGAGAGTTGGCGCGGGGGGGGTTTGAGGTGGCGGTGTGCTGAGAGTTGGCGCGGGGGGTGGTGATGGTGTGCAGCGAGTCGGTGCGGGGAGGGGGGGGGTGTGATGGTGTGCCGAGAGATGATGTGGGGGGGGGGGGGGAGGCGATGGTGTGGCTAAGCAGAGATGACACGGAGGGAGATGATGGTGTGGCTAAGAGACGATGCAGGGGGAGATGATGGTGTGGCTGAGAGACGCAGGGGGAAGGAGTCTGGTTGAACCACTATCATATGATGATGACCTTGTTAATATTCCTACACAAACGGGCATCTTCCGGACGATGTGACCTACATGAATAGTGAATACTGACTGAAGATGCCGTCGTCCCAGGAAGGATATATTTCTTCAGAAGTTCCACATTGTGAGAAACCACCGTACAGGTAAGGTGCATATGGAATAGAAAGGAATGTTCCCAGACTGACAAGAAATTGGTGGCGAGTCATGTTGGCCTGCCCCATTCTTAGTAGCCACGCCCCTTTCATTGATTGACCACGCCCATTTTTTGCGCGCAACATGTATTTTCCTGTAAGGGGGGGCGCCAATCTTAAATTTGCCCTGGGCTCAGAGCCTAGTTCGCCGCTGGACATAGGAAAAGGTTACTGGTCAAAAATAAATGTAGCTTATGTATGCTTGATAATAGAATTTGTCTGATATCCACAGCTGATCACAGTGAAATGTAATCATTAAATTAGTTTTACAACCATACTGCACTATTGAAATTGTGCTTCCTCCTTAGATAGTAGTCCATCTGGTGTGGACATCGTATGTCGCATTGATCAGTGATCAGCTGCAAAAATTAGCTACAGTATATTATCATAAATATATAAAACTTTTCCTGAGTCATATTGATTTGGGCACAATGAGCACTCCCTTGCCCTTTATTTGGATTGATGAATGTATCAGATTTTGAGAAAGAGAGAACTCCACATATAGATGTAAATATCAGCCTGGGGTATCTACCAACCAGCATAATGGAGCACACATTATTACCAGTATGGCCAGACCGGCCATCCGGCAAATGCCAGATGGGGCAGACCGGGTGTGTAAATGCCTAGCCAAACCACTCCACCTCCCAGTACTCAGTTTGACCAGCATACTTAAATGGGGGCTTGCCACAAGGCCATGCCCCCGTGACTCATGGCATACCCCCTTGAGACAGAACCAGACCCCTGTGAGACGTAGTCACGTTTCTTTTCCCATGGGTGAACAACAGGGATGCCAGAGCCGAATTACAGCCCCAGTCTGTCGCTGGATACCAGTATTGCACTTGTGGCTTTTTCAATGTTTCAATATATAAAACCGTTTTAATGCGTTTATCAAAAGTCTTTAACAAAGCTTTGTATGGAAAAATTCAAGTAGCCAACTAATTTGCTCTGTATACAAGTTGCAAAGTTATGAATTGTTGGTATACACCATGCAATATGATGCCTATACATGGTAGACAAGACAAAGAATCTAAACGGAGATGGATATTTGGCTTGAAACAGGGATTTACACATCACTATAACTCACCTGAACTCTCCTGAGGACTGTGTTCTGATGGGTCTGTAAAAATATCCACGTCTGTAAAACAAAAACAGATTTGTTGGTCACTGTAGTGAAATAATTTTTTTTAAAATAAATAAAAATAAGTTTATCCAGATATAGGGGGTCATGTAAAAAAGAAAAAATATAGTTTTCCCTCATTTAACACCTTTAGAAATTGTCTAAATATTTTACATACATACCCCAAAAAACAAAAAGTACATTCAAACATATTAAGAGTTAAACTCACCTGAAACCCCTTCACAAAAATGTGCACAATGTATTTCCTCAACAAAGTTATTCAAGTTCCCAGCACAGCCCCCGTAAGTAAAGCCCATGCACTTCATTAATAGAGGATCATAGTACCACCGTTGAAAGTGGGCTCGACAAGGACCAGTATCTGGTAGGTCCACACATCGGGCTAAAGGAGAAGAAAAAGCAATAGTGTTTTATCATCGAGGAGTTTAATGAGCCATAGGAAAGCCAGTGGTACATTAATGAAGGAATGAACATGTTTGTGTGTCTTTTTCATCATACAGCCCAAGCAGAGACACAGAGCTACCGGTAATAACCCCCCTTTATGTAAGGCTCCCAACATCACCTTGTATCTGACTTGCTCTTTGTACATTTTCTAATCAATTTAGTAGCGATTTTCAACTTTTAACAACACAAGTTAAGAATGAGATGGGCAGTGAGGAAACTAAATAAGAAACTCCTCCCTCCACTACAAAAACAAGGTATTAACATAAAGGGAAACCCAGTTTTGAGAGTTTTTAAATCCCTCCAACCCACTGACAAATCTGCAAAGGGATCTTCCCCTCAGACCCCACCATTAACAATATTCAGCTCCTACCAACAGCAA
>JAUIMM010001367.1:0-55000 GCA_031769625.1 Taudactylus pleione | reverse complement strand
GGCTTCAGTCTCCTCCCCTTACTGGAATGGTCTGGAAAAGAGGAAATAACCATATTACAGACATTCCCCCATTATGTGAAGGTCAACAACAAGGAGGAGTTGAGGAGTCCTGTTAAAAGCATGAAAGTCTTTAGCAGTTCTTGTTACACAGTATATCATTAGCGTGAACTTTTGTGACAGACAATTACACAAAACAACTGTCCATGTCAAGGTAAGTTCCCACGTCACATGCTCTTTGGACAGTTAGGGCCTGAGCATCACGCAGCTTGATATGTAGCCACAATCGGAATGCAGATACTTTCCTAACAGAATGCTACAGTAAGTATACGCACGGCTTCATGCGTGCTGCACTACTAGGTCTGCTCGCAGAAGCATCTGTCATCACTAGTATTGAGACTTACACCTAGCCTAAGCTGGGTGCAACAGATCCGTCTGAAATAGGTGTTCACCACGAGATACATACAAGACTCAGAATATGACGTAGATGGTCTTGTCCAGTTGACACCAAGAAACACACATTTCATGTATGGTGAGAAACGCCCAAAATCTGCCCGACCCCAAATCACCCAGATATGCAAAATGTGTATGTTCAGTAGAGCGCATGTGGTGTTTGCCGAAATTGGCTAGGTGCCGCTGCATACCGAGCTGCGTGTGATTTAGAATCAGACCCTGACTATATCTACAGTAGCAATATTTATTAATATGATCAGTGTCTCACCTAGGTGTACAATATACTAAACTGAAACACTCTACGATAGAAGCAACTGATAATACATTCAAAACAAAACAGAACAAACATAGGGGCCTATTCATCTACACTAAAATAACGTTTTTAAGGCCATTTTCCTTAATTAACGTTATTTTAGTATTCATGAACACACTTAGCCAGGATATATCAGTGATATCTCCTGTGCTAAGTCCCCCTGCGTTCATTTCCACACTCCCAATACATTAGTATGGGGATATGGTAATTAGGCTATTCATCAAACTCCGAAAATTCTGTATTTGCGGAATTTGATTGAGTTACTATTCGCCACTGTGAGGTGGCGTATAGTAGGTAACACTTACCTGGGTCAGCGTGGAAAGGTCTCCCGGCGTCTCCCTCCAGTGCTCTGGTCTGTTCTCTGGCTCCGGAGGCTGATCTGACAAGTGTTCTCCCAGCAGAACACAATAAAGTTAAGAAAAAAAAAAAAAAACACTTTCTTTTTCTAAACTACTGTGGTCAGCTGGGAGAACACTTGTCAGACCAGCCGCCGGGGCGCTGCAGCGGGCAAGTAAGTGCGGGGGGAGGAGGGGGTGGAGGAGGGAGAAGAGCGGGGGGGGGGGGGGAACGACACAAAACTGGTTTTACGAATGTAACAGGGCATGCGCAGCATGGAATCCAGCTGCGATAAGTTAGTGTAGAAAGGGAAAACTATTTCCCGAAAAAGCTATCATCGCAAAAATGACAGCTTTTCGGAATAGATAGATATGGGGAGAGGGAATTATGAATTCCTCCGGTAATTAGGTAGAACTCCATGCGAGTTCTAAACCTAATTACCTCCAGAGAAAGTTTAGGATGATGAATAGGCCCCATAATGTAAAACATTTAGAAGAAAACTTGGAACCTGATTAAAATGAGGTCATCACGTTTGTGGGATTACCTAATCGCGTCTGCACAGCGCAAATCACACCTAATGTGCACAGCGCAGCCAATAGCAACAGGACAGAAGCGGACTTGGAACAGTGGTCAGTATCATGAGATGGGAGAGGACAGAGCAGGTGAAGTAACCCAGGTCTATTTATTTACTAGTAGTCTCATCAGAGGTTCCCAATCTCCACCATTACAGTCCATATTTTAAAGGATAGCCATGCTTGAGCACAGGTGACTTAGTTAGTACCTCAGTCCACTTAACCATGCGGACTCAAGCAAGGATATCCTTAAAACCTGGATTATAAGGAGTTTGGGAGTTTAAAGAAAATTTGTTTTTCTTTCTAAATATTAAAATCTGTAAACTAACCAGATAAATTAATGCAGGTTTGCCTGCAATCCTCCTTTCGGACGTAGTTGTTCTTATTTGGGTTGCACCCTCCAAATGTAAACTCCTCACAGTCATTCACATCTGAATTATACCACCATCGCCGGAAGGAGCCACGGCATCGGCCAATTTTTTGTGGAGCAAGGCAGTACTCTGAAAACAGAAATGGGACAGTTGAGGGACTGCATAGTGAGTGAAGATAAAATTAAAAACACACACAGACCAGTTTTCACAGTAGATCCAGCACTCCGAAATGACAGTACCACAAAGCATTTTTTCTTTTGTACCCAATATGATATACCATGTAAAACACCACTCACCCTCAGTTTGCTCATTTGTCAGCACGGTAACAGTGACAGTGGCTGAACTCTGCTGATCCGCAGTGTCAGTGATGATCAGCTGGAAAACGTACTCTCCTATCAGGAGGTCAGATACCTTTAGGAATGCTGGCTGCTCCGGGTCTTGCTGCAGATAAAGTACACTTCACATGAAAAGATGTCACCCTATACAAAAACTTCACTGTACAAAATACACAGGGGAAATTGCATTTAAAAGTGGTCATTTGGTGGAGATTTTTATTTTTCATGTATTCCTAAATAACTTTGCAGTTTATACCTGGGTATCTACTCCCACAAACGATGGCACAATACAGATGTGTCCCCATACACCTATCCGTTCTGAGACGCCTGACGCGATTCCCATGATAGGCATTCTCCTTATTTGTGCGTCTTAGCTAGCTTATAGTCTACTTGGTACATCCGATTATAAGAATTTATTTTGTAACAAAAAACTAAAGTCACAGATAGAGCATAACTACACATGGCGCGAGTCACTTGTATCAGGCCCGTCTTTTGCCTTTTTTACCCTGTGTTATGTACTTGTTTTTTTGTCAATTTTGCTACTTTTTCCTCCTTTGTGCTACTTTTTTCTCTATTTTTGTCTTACTTCCTTCATGATGTACTAGGTGCTTAGACTTTGCAACTTAACTGTGCCAAACACTGTGGTGGGGGTCTATTTGGCACAACTTAAAGGATATGTGTATGTACAAAGCCAGATTATAGGGGGGTGGACCGGTCAGTCGCCCAGGGGCCCCCACTACTGCAAATATTCCCTGCAGGTAGCAGGGCCCCACCAGCATAGCAGATATGAACTTGTTATATGTTGCTGGTCAATGTTCCCGCCACAGTGTATTACATAGTCTGCTGCTGTCTGCCAGGAGCCAGGTCCCGGCAGTGTAGCAGAAGCTGGCAGTCAGAGTGCAGTCAAAGTAAGGGGCAGGGCCAGCACTTCCATTAGGCAGCTGCCTAAGGGCGCCGGGCTGAGACTGCCTTCTAGAGAGGGCATGGTCTTGCCTCTGCCGGAAGTCACTTGAAGACACCCAGTGAAAGCTGCTAACCCCAGCAGCGGATGCCCATCTACACCCGCCCCCCCAGACAAGGCAATTAAAAAACCCCACAAAGCTAGACCTGCAGGAGACATGCCGCAGCTCGAAGCACCTTAGTCCAGGTCCGATGACGTCACCGGCCAGTCCACTTTGCCGCTTTGTCGCCACTCTCCAGTGACAGTCTGCCTATGGTAGTGGAGGATAGATCCCTTTCACGTCTGCCTATGCTCTCTGGCTGCCAGCAGGGCCGGCTCCAGGGCTAATAGCACCCTGTGCCGGCCAAAATTGAGGAGGTGGCCTAATTACCAAAGGCCACGCCTCCTTACGTGACGTTATCTGAGGAGCATGCCCACATGGCACGCCACCTAATAACGTCAGGCTGGGGGGGAGCCTCACTAGCTGGGCTTCCCCCAGCCCACTCATGGCACTGAATGGATGCTGCGCACAGCTGCGGTGGTGGAGTCCCCAACCCCCCGATTTGACCACCTGCGGGCCACTTCGGCCCACGGGTGGAACACCCCTAGAGCCGGCCCTGGCTGCCAGCATTGAGCGGCTTTGCCCCTCCTCCCAGGGACACAGGCTGTTCCTTGAGGACATTAGGAGGAGGTAAGTAGGCTGGGGGAATATATGTGTGTGTGTCTCTGTGTATATATATATTTTTATGTGTGTTCTATCTATATCGCTGCCTACTTGCTGCAGCTGTAATCCACCGTGGTGCTGTACAAGTCGCACTTTTGAGCGGACATCGGCCGCACCACTGGACATTAGAGTGACCCTGTGGTTGCCCAGAACGTCCGAACGCATATGGCCACAGGTGTCAGTGGAACTGCGTCGGCGCTGTCCCTGACACCAACATGTCCCCCGATGACAGTCACCGACCAGGACCGCCTATCGGAGTTGCATGGATCGCCATGCAATTCTAATTGGTGTTCCCTGGTGGTAACCATTAGAACATATGTACAGTGCATGCACAGACACCCAGGGTTTTTATTACGTCCACTTCTGAGTCAGGCTCTATCTATCTATCTTGTGTCCCCTGACTACACTAGAGCCTGCCTGGGTGTACCCACAAATGTCGCACAAAGGTTTTTTACATACTTTTTTTGGGAAGAGGTGTTTATCTATTTGACAGTGGCAGCTTTAGAACTTTTAAGATGCCACCTCCAAACTTTCACCTGAGGGGCTAAAATGTGCGTGTGTAAGTTTTGCCTAGAGTGCCGAGTAACCTTGCACCAGCCCAGGTTAGGTGTATAACAATGGCGGCTTTAGCGCACATGCATGGGAATTGTCACGGGGCCCCCACAAGTCTTTATCTGGCCCTGTTTATGTGGACATACTTCAATTTCCAAAAGGTTAAAATTAACCCCAAACAAAATCTAAATTGTTCTTCTTTACTTCATCTCTCTCTTATTCATGAGAATGTAGCCTATGAATTAAATGGCATCACTTAGTCATGTCAGCACAATGTAACCCCACCTTATACAATTTAGAATTCCCCCCAAAAAAGCTTCTTCCAATGCATTGGATCAATAAAAGCTAGGAGTGGATTTTAATAGCAATGTAGTAGCCATAACCAAGCACTCCTTACACAGTCATTCTTTCTTCCTCTACTACACTTCCTGGTAATTAAATTAGAACCATATTATTATAGTATTCTTTTATGAGGCATATTTTTTTCTTCTCGATCTTGAATATATTTTAGTTAATGGACAAAATACCTTTAAAAGGGAGGTCAGTACCATCATCCCAGCTTAGTACATATTCAACTTTTGCAGACACCATTAAAGTATTAAAATTAGATAACAGGGCTTCAAACAGGTTATTGTACATCACAGGCCATGGCAGAGCAAAATAGAGCAACACAGACTTAAAAATGTTATCCTCTGTCAGCTATACACAACCCCACTTCAAGGCCCTTCACCAACAGTTTTACTGTTAAGACGACTTGTGGGCTAAGGACCCAGCCACCATATTAAGGCAGCAGTCTTATGAAAAAAAAAGTTGTCTGTTTTGTTTTTTGGCATATATCATTATTGCAAGCTTTTAGAAAATGTTGGTATTTACTATTTTTCCTTAGTATTGGTTTCTGCAGACTGCTAATAAGGTAGTCCCAGGGGAACTGTACAGTGTTCTGACATTTTTACATTAAAATAAGGATTTTCCCTACATTTCTTCTAGCCTGGAACTTCCAACTAAAATCTGTGTTAAGGTATCGCAGTAATCAATGGGAGTTAACGTAGAGTTATAATTGAAGGACACAGTCGTGGCTGCAGGTATTTAACTCATGTTAAGCAATTTCCATTCAACTCGTGGCTAATTGCATCTCAGCCCATAGAGTTAACATTCAACATATGTCTAATTCGAGGAGTAGTGCTTTTCTCTTGGAACAGCCAATAACTTTACCTCTATAAGGACAGAGGGGTCCCCGTGGTGGAGGCTCCAGTCATAACTTACGATCCCCTCTTTATCCCAGCTTTCAATACCGCTCAAAGTCACCTCTTGAGAGGGCTGAGTTTTTACATCTCTGTTTACTTTGGCAATTGGAGGCTCATCGTCCCCTAAGGAATAAAATACACATTTTATTTCATTTACATGTTCCAGAAATGCACTTAACAAGTATTTTAGAAACAGTGAAGAAACAGAAAATAAACCACAAAAGAACATGTAGTATTAGTATTATTCAGCTATTAAGAAATACAGACAACCTGGGAATGGAAAAGAACTTGGATTTGCTAGTACAGCTACATTGGAGAAACAAGTTTTCAATTTGATGGACTATTCCAAAAAGAAAGTACAGAAGATAGGGTGAAGGTAGAAACATATGGAAGGGTTTGGGGGTGGCAGAAGAAAGGGAGGATTGAGGGAGTTTATAACAGCATAAGAATATAATATACCACACTATAAACAAAGGAGTGCCAAAGACATCATTGTTAGCAATATGTAGAGTTCCAGGGATTAAGATTCATCTAGGATTCCTGAAGAATCAGTCACATATGGCTGGTCTGTCAGGGTCCAGCCTATGAAAGCACTAATTACTGTAACTAGATTATGAGATGGGGAAAGCACTGCAGCTAGGGGAAAGCGTTTGCATATCCTAACAAAGTTGAAGACTGCTGAAAATATATTTATGCAAAATGGATCGCATTGACATGTTGGTACATAATTCTACAAAACCAGCAAGAATGATGCTACATTAAAGAGAATGCTGCTGATCTCCCTTGTAGTTAAGGGGGGTATCCACTTGTAGATATACAAACGACAGCACGATTACGACATTGCAGTTGTGCTCTCGTTTGTGTAGCTAGTGATGTGCCTAGACTGAACGTTCACTCGTTCATCCCGGCACATCCCTCCTCCCCGCACATGCTGAACCTGACGAGATCGTCAGGTTGACCTGCATGTACAGGCGATGTCGGATGTCAGAAGCGACCAGCGGGCACGTGCATCGCTGGTCGCTTCTGACCAAAACATGCCCGATGCATGCACGATTTGCAAGCGATTGCACAATAATGATGTCGTTATCATGCAATCGTTTGGCTAAATCGCTAAGTGGATACACCCCATTAGGCTAGTAATAAATGTATCACAAAACATGAAGTTATTAAATAGACAATAGACAATTATGAAATAAGCAAAAAAACAAAGAAACAATCAGAAGCACTGTATTGTAGATTCAGAGTGAGGATTCTTGTGGATTTAGCCAACTAGAACAAACACCAGACCGCTCTCATAATAGGCGTCATTCAAGACGACCATTAAATTATCAGAATTGCAAGGTTTTCATGTGCAAGCTGTCAACTTAATAAAGTCGTCAATAATATATGTGTATATATATATATATGTGTGTATATATATATATATATTTATATTTATACACACACACACTTAAATCAGTCCGCTGATGAAACATAATATTGTCTACTCATCATAAGGGATGAGGCCCTATAGGGCATCTGACACAAACCAACAGAGTCAATATGCCAATTATGCAGTAATTCTTACAGACACAACTTCATAAAAGGTGATTCATAAAGAGAGGAGCCTACCTAATTGCCCTAGCAGGAAAATAATGTGCTAAATTAGTTTAGGCTATTGACTTGTCAAAACCTAAGCATGAGATGGCTGGTCAGAGGTAATCCTTTAGGAATACCTAGTAGCCCTGACAAGTGATCATGTTCTTGCAGCACTGGTTGATAAACCACAGGTGTCTTTACCGTGTCAGTGGGCAATGGACCAGTGCATGTAAGGGGTGATCACATCTCAGGTCCTGAAGGTCAGGCCTGTGATAGTGTTGAGGTTATGGCTACCTGGTTGAGATCTCTCATAGTGAACGTCTGGCCAACCGAGAACACTAGTAGATGGAAGGGAATCACGCAGCCTGTAGGACAGACCTTCGTTTTATAGGGATTTCGTAATCCTGTCTAGATCTCTTTTCTTTTCATAGTTAGGTCAGCAAATGCCTATACCTATCAAGAGCACACGTGCATCCTTACTAGAACATTTTCAAATCATCCTTTAAGGTGAAGTTTTATTTTTAGAAATGTCAACCTATTTACAGTTTGCTCAGACTAAGGGGTCTATGTACTAAAATAACAGACCAGGCACAATTATTATCTATCCATCACGCAGAGGATATATTCATTTTTAATGAAAATATCCCCGCTATGTACAAAGGGGAACTCGCAGGGACAGTGGTTGCTGTAACCGCAGTACCTGTGAGTTATATCCCCAGCAATTTGGAGAAGTCTTTCACAGAAGTGAGATTTGTCCGGGGGAAGATGACACTGCGCATCCACACAGTGTCTGCTTCTGGAGCTGACAATAAAGATCTCTCTCCAGCACCTGGAGTTTACATAGGCTTACAGTAGTTTACATGGTGTAAACTAACGGGGATAAACTCAGAGAGAAAAAAAAAAAAAGGATTTGCTTTTTGGAGTTTAGTACATCTGAAGTCCCGGCTTTCAGTAAGAGCTGTCCTTTGCGAATGAGGGACGTCCGGGTCTATGACCCAGAAGTCCCTCTGGAGTCCTTCTGTGCATCCACAGAAACACACACGAATCTGAAGATGGCATTACCCTCTGCATTCTGGGGCTGGACACATTTGAGAAATGCGATCAAACTGTGTTTTTCACATTGCTGCATCCCGTCCTAAAAGAGATGGTCATTCAAAACGCCTCTAGGAAATGGATTTCACCAAGACTGTATTGTTTTGTGGTGCCTGACCAGTGTTCAACACATTTATCTAGATATGCAGGAAGTTAGGTATGTAGGTACGACGGGTATCAGAGGCATGTGTCCCAGGTGCCCGCAGTCATTGAATAGGGGAGAAAAGTGATTTGAATGGATTACTAGTACTTTAGTGCTAGGCATGCCCACTATGCAATGAACATGCCCACACTTGACCCTTTTCCTGATTTAAAGATGTCCAATGTTGGAAGATATGCTAAACACAGGTCTGACACAAAGTACAACATACAATATTCAGTATAGATGAGCAGACTTTTGATGACCCAAACTTATAGTTCGGTACTCTGTGGCAGGCCGTCCCTATCTGCTGTGTGCCGTTCTTGGGGAAGGAATGTGAACATAAAGCTAAATTACACCAGCAAAATTTCACTGGCAAATTAGGAACGAGGTTACTATTTCACAGAACAGGTTTCACAATTTTCAATCATTTCCGCAATTGAGGTGTGTGCGAGTCATATTAAACCCATTACTAGAAATTAGGGCTAGCTACCCCTGGGCATTTGACTTGATGCAGGTTCAAACAAGAGAGAAACAAGAGAGAAGGGAAGTCACTATTTTGACCTTAATGTGTTTAACATGTGGTAAATTGCACTGACTGTAAAAAGTATGGAAAAGCTTGCAAAAACTGGATGTAGTCAGTTTACCTACGATCGGGATGTCGGCGGACGAAGTCCCGATGCCGGAATCCCAATCTGCAACCACAACACCGGCGCCGGAATCCAGACATCAGATGAGAAGCCAATGCCGGAACCTAAACAGCTCGCATACCGATCATAAGTATAGCGGCCAGGGCTGGCCATTAGCCAGGGCTGGGGGGGGTTAGGCTGCAGGAGTGGTAGGTTAGGGATAGGGTTTTGGCACTATTAGAAAAAGTAATATAGTGGTGCGCCCTTTAACCAGGAATCATGAGTGGATTAATAGCAGCTGACATAAAGGGATATTGCCAGAACCCCTTAAGAAAAGCAAATGAACAAGGAATGAATGTCTGCGCTTATAACCACTATAAAAAGTGCTCCTTAATAGCTGTTTTAACAATTAGCAACATAATAATTAAAATAACAAACAAAATAGAACTGGAGTTCCTAGGTTATTAGATACATTTTTTTCAGCTAATTTAATATTGTAACAATCAGTGCACTGAATGATGAATTGAAATGAGTATCCAAAAAGATAGTCCCAACTAATAAAAAATACTGTATGTATCTGAAAAATGACTCAAATACAATAAAAGAATGTCCTGTTTATCAAAATGTATGAGTACCTAATAAAATTCAGTAAAAAGATGTATATATGCACAGCATATATACAGTATAATGGTGTATTAGTAACCTTTCCCCATCTCCAGGGGGGTAATATCCAGCAGATGGAACAGAGTAGCAATATCACTCACCACTCCCTTAGGTGGAATAGCACAGATTTCCAGAAATCCTGTCTTGCAATTAACCCGTGGTTGGTATTCCGGTATAATACAACTCCTTTGGTGTTTGAGTAAACAATAGAACAACGTGGTAAGTCTCCAGCAACTTGAAGCCCGCTGATATTCCACGCACTGTGCCAGCGGAATGAACACCAGCAGATCTCAGTCAGCCACCAGCAATGCGGCCCGCTTGTTACTCCTCGCTTTCAGCTCCCGCTCAGCACAGTGAATGACGGAGGTCCCGGGCAGCAGCTGATCAATCAAAACCAAGGTGAATGGGCTCGTTGTAGATAGAATGCAGCGGCTGAATGGAATAGTCCAGTAAGGTAGCCTTAATAAATCCCAGAAGTACTGCAGAAACTAAGATGTTCTTTTTGGTGGATACTCATTTCAATTCATCATTCAGTGCACTGATTGTTACAATATTAAATTAGCTGAAAAAATGTATCTAATAACCTAGGAACTCTAGTCCTATTTTGTTTAAGTTATTTTATTTATTATGTTGCTAATAAATTGTTAAAACAGCTATTAAGGAGCACTTTTTATAGTGGTTATAAGCGCAGACATTCATTCCTTGTTCATTTTCTTTTCTTGAGATCAGCTGTTAAAAAGGGTAAATGCCAATGTAAGGTGGAATATATGCATTGCCATATCACCAGAAGCTGTAATTATATATAGGACTTGGGGAGCAGGTTTATGAAAGGTCCGGACTACTAGGAATCCACCAGTGTATGAACTTAAATTAATCTAATTCTTATGGTGCATACACACGATCAGATTTTTCCTTCAGATATGAACGATAACGATTTAAAAATCGTTCAGTCGTTCATATCTGAAGGAAAATCGTTCATATCTGACATGCCTGAACGATGGACGATCAACGATGCGCGTTCCCGTTTGTCAGATAACGATATCTGACATCTGATGTGTTTGCAGTCAGACTTGGACGATTCCATTCATTTTAATGCAGTCAAAAATCGTTCAATCGTTCAAAACTTTGGTAAAATCGTTCAAATCGTTCAGTCGTTCATCTGACAAATCTGACAAGTCTGACAAATCTGACCGTGTGTACGCTCCATAAGAGTGAAATAGTGACTATAAAATAAATTAGTTATTGATATTCACAAATACGGCATTTAATAAAGACAATCTGTAAATATGGGATAAGAGTGACATCTAGTGGCAACAAGAGAGACTACAAAATATATGAGTTACAATTCTGAAACATTGTATACAGTTACTGAAGGTGTAACATGGGTAGCACCTCTTATCTATTAATCTAAAGTACTACTAGACTGGATTATATGTGAAATTATAAGAGTTCTAATGTGGGTGAGGATATTTTGTTGTATACTCACTCCAAGCATAAATTGTTCTTGACTAAACTTAGTAGCACCCTCATTTGGATGTAGTCGATATCCCGACAGCCACATCCCGACATGGGACTAAAGACAGGCATCCAAATCCCGATACCTATCAATAGCCCCACTACTAAATCCTGACACCAGTTTTACCGAACGAAGGTAAGCCGGGTGTCTTGGCGTGTACCGGGGGGGTTGGAGGGTTAGGTTTAGGGACCCCGGGGGAACTTGGGGTCAGACACACACCCCGGTAGGGTTAGGGTAGGGAAAAAGGGGGTTAGGCACCACTAGGGGGGTAGGCATCCCTAAGGGAGGGTTAGGGATCTTACCTGCTGGATTCCAAACCGTCGGGCTGCCGCCGTCGGGATTTGATCCGGCGGCAAAACAGCTGCCGGCATTACATACAGATTCCCTCTCATTACTGACTGCTGTACCTATAAACGTTCTGACACTCCTGCTCACAAGACTGCCTACCTACAAGACAAACAAGTATATGATGTTCTCCTTACAGAACAGGCCCAAAATAGCTATAAATTACCAAAGGAATAAATTCCATAGATGGGGGAATAAATCGGGGAAACTCCTTGCAATCACAATATAATAAACATAATAAAATAATCACAAAGGTCCCCAGACCAAGACCTGGGTTCATACCATAAATACTTCTGGTAAACTTATTTCTGACCCTGCAACTATTTGTAAAGAATTTATGCATTTCTATCAATCTTTATATACTGCAGTCCCTGATAATCCAGATGAGGGTTATACATTTTTAGAGGACGCTCGTCTCCCTAGACTCTCTCTGGAAAAAAGGAAATATCTTGATGAATCCATCTCTGATGAGGAGGTCCTTAAAGTCAGGAAATCCTTACCAAACGGTAAAAGCACTGGCCCAAATGGCTTTGGTGCAGAGTTTTACAAAATGCTTGGAGCTGAACTGGCTCAGACTTTAACAAAATTGTAAAATTATATCCTTACCTCCGGAGAGATCCCACTTCAGTTCAATGAGGCCAAAATAATTGTGTTAGCGAAAACCAGGCAAAGATCCTTCTCTAGACTGGTCTATCGCCCTCTCTCACTTTTTAATCAGGATTTCAAAATTCAAACCAAATTGATGGCGAATAGATTACAACCTTTCTGCCCCACCTGATCTCGCCTGCTCGATGTGCTCAGAATAGACAGTCTGTACAGGGACTCTGCACGGCTATTGTAGCCATTTCGCATTCTCATATACACAAAGGGAGGGATAATCTCCTTATTAATTAGGGTGCTTCATTCCCGGGCCAGTAAAAGTGGACAGTTTCCCAAAACTTTTATTTTCTTCTAAAGAGACAGGATTTCTCTCACCTTCATAGACTTATTTCCAGATTTTTGTAGAACAATAAAAAAACCTCGATTTATCTTCCGCAAATTAACCCAGCAGCTGCAGAGAGGATTTAATCTGTCTGACATCAAGCAATACAACCTGACCCGTCTCCTTCACTTTGCCATTGATTGGATTAGAGGTTGTAATATTTATATAGATGTCACACTGGAATCACAACTATGTTCTTCTCTTTCGCTTAACTACATCCTACATGCACATCTCTATACACTCAAATCACTCCATTTACATAATATATTTTTAACTTCCACTCTCCAGGCCTGGAAATTGGCTAGGAAAACACAATCTCAATTACGCACTCTTTATTCCTTCCTTTGGTAGGAAATATGGAATTTCAGGACAGCACTGCATCTTTACCTTTTACAACTTGGTCCTCTCCGGGTATTTCCAATATTGGGGCGGGATGTAGCCATGGAAGAAATGCAGTCAAACCCCCAAAATGCAGGTTTGACACATTTCTTATATGCACCAAGCCCCGAATGGATGCGGATGGCGTTACCCTATAGGCTTCCCTCTGCAGAGTGCTATGTGAGGAATCCAATGGGTTCCCTCCCAGCACCCCCTGTGGCGCGCGCGCCCTTCTGCGCATAGGCCCGGAAGTCCTCATTCACAAAGGGACACTCTTACCGAGAGAGCTGTACTTTGTGAATTTCTTCATCCATCCCGGCATAACCAACGCCGGCATGTATGCAAAGAGTGGCGGGATGCATTGTATTCAGAATGCGATGCGTTATGCATCCCACCCTTAGACAGTTACCGGGATCCTCCACACCACCATTTACTTTTCCTTAAAGAATAATCTTCAGCATCAACACAGGTTTTCCTACTTTCAAGCTGTAAATTATTTAATATCCATCCTTCCAAAGTTAAATCCGCAAGATTTAGTAAATTCTCTTGTCCAATTTGGCTCACACTCTCTCTCATTAAATATAATAAAACACCCTTGCGCTAAATAAGAAAGTATACGCTAGTACAGGAACAATCATATATCCAAAATCATAAACATATTTATTATCACAAATATATTATTATACACTTCATTGACCGGTCAACAAACAAATAGTACTAAAATATCACATAAAAAAAAAAAAAAAGATTTCCGTAAAGGTACAAGTATATATATTATAAAAAAATGTAATTAATATACTTGAAAAACAATTTTATACTCTGGATCCACTGAGTCTAATATAGTTGTAGGGGGTGAACATTAAACTCTAAATTGGTTTTAATTCACTGTGCCCGCACAAAACTCGTAATCATTTGAAGAAATTCAAGTGTCCTTCTCTTTAAGTGTATAGAGAGAGTCTCTCAGTCTGTATAGACTGTAGCCGCAATCAGTTTAAATAAAGATGCCCGGTACATATCTCCATATTATCCGTACCAAGGGACCTGTGCCGACGGTAATTGGGTCTCCACTTCGGGAGATCCAATAGCTCCCTCTGAGCTGATCGGGGGAGAGAAAAAGGAATGAGGGAGGTATAGTTAATCCAACAGGAGATTTTTTCCAATTAGTACCTGTCAGGTTTAGAATGTCCTTTGGAAAGCAGTGGAAATGTCTCAATCTCAACCTCACTTAGCAGATCAGGTCCGACAGTGCAATGTATATCAGTCTCTCCGGAACTCCCGGCAACAGCGGCAAACGAGTAGATGTCACAGATTTGACCCAAGGGTCTAAAGAAAAACCTCTGATGCATTTTGCACCATAAATAGGAGCTTTTTCACACTATCTCCACTATATATGCTTGGATAAGAATCCAACTTGATCCAGAAAGTGAGCTTCCAGGGATTAGCAAATGGGATACTCAACCACCATTCCCTTCTCCTACTAATATCCTCAATACTTTTCATTTGAACCTAAAGCATATTCCAGCCAGTTCCCATTAGGAAATGCCATATAAAGTATTACACAGAGCATAAAGACAACACCTGATTGGTCACTCTGAAGATGTTAATTGCCCCAAGTGCTTAGCTGTGGAGGCAGATCTTAGGCACTGCTTTTGGGACTGCCAATACATCCAACAATTCTGGACAGATTTGACTCTATGGTAATACCACTTTAGGTAAAACATTCCGCTGCACAGGGCCTCAGGCATTATTTCGCTATTTAGATGACCAACCCGATATCCCCGACTCTTACTCTCCCGGTAAGAGTTGTCCTTTGCGATAGAGGAAGGACTTACATGTTTATGACTCAGAAGTCCTTATACACGTGTCGAGCGACGTAAAGATGGCGTTCTCCACTGCATCCAAGCCCCAGAATGTATCTCATTCCAGAGCTTTGTGTATATGAGGTGAGCAGCCAAACTCACGGAGGTTTGACTGCAATCCTTCCCATAGTCAGATAAAATGTCTGTCAGGCCAATAGACATTTTATCTGACAGCCTAGCACCAGCAGATATTGTAGTAATTCATGGGGCGGTATGCAGCAATGTGAGAAATGTGGTCAAACCCCCAAAATGCAGGTTTGACCAAATTTTTTTATATGCCGCAAGACCCATATTGCAATGCATTCTGGGGCTTGGATGCAGTGGGTAACACCATCTTTTGATGGCGTTCCCCTAGAGAAGCCTAGAGGCTTCTCTTCGGAGAATGTGGTGAGCGGGATCCAGATTCGTACGTGTTTCTGCACATTTGCAGAATGACACCAGAGGGACATCTGGGTCATAGACATGGAAGACCCTTATTCGCAAACAACTCCTCTTTCCGAGAGAGCTGTACTTTGCGACTTTCTTCATGCATACTGGCGTAACCAAAGCCAGCATGCATTCGAAAGGTGGCGGAATCCATCACAATCCAAATGCAATGCATCGTTCATCCCGCCCATGGTGAGATATGTCACAGTGTATGGCGACATGATATCTGCGTTCCTCACAAGGGGAGGAAACGTTTTCCCATTCTTCCCCTGTGAAGGAACAGATGAAATGTTGAGCGGTCGGCCACTGCTGACCAATGATTGGGTCAGGCATGTTGGAAGATTTTTATGCCCAACCATAGGATCATCCCTGAGCAGTCGCAGTTATACAATATGCAAATATCGTCCCAATCTGTTGATAACCTGCGGATCAACCCAATAATTGCATAATGTATGCCGGGCTTAAGATTCAGAATGTACAGCATAACTTATCCATGTCTGCCAGTGATGAACACCATGGGGGAAAAAGTCACCGTAATTACTATACAGCGGTTTGGATGGAGATAACTCCACTCTCTGTATGTTTATTGGAAACCACCTGGTAATATTAGATTGGAAACATCTGGTTTAACCCTGCATTGTGTAAAACACCAGTACTAGTCAGTACCGGGCCAGTAAATGATTAGTGTTCTTTTAATAGAAGTCATACTGTTAAGGGCTAACGGTATACATATGAAAAAGTCTGGATAAGAAAATCTATGTGAAAGCCTGCATAACTCAAACATGAAGCGATGTTTCTCATGTTCGGCAAGCCGCTTTCCATGCTACGATGCTAAGACTATAGCAGTTGACTATATGCTGGGAATTTATAGAACTGTGAGAAATTAATTTCAGTGCATTTCCCTTCTCGGATACTTTTCAACGATGCAATACATTACATATAATACAATTGGCTTAAATATAATTATGTAATTAACATAACGTGTTGTAAGGTGTTAACCTTTAAAGTGATTGGTATTAATCTGTATCTGGGCTGAGTCCTATTAGAGTTCCGGGGAATAGTAAATACTTGTAAAAGTCCTTGATAATAAAGCATTTCTAATTGTGCTCCCATTAACTAAATAAATCATAACGCCCCCATATAATATCCTAGTAGCATAAATGGGGAGGCGCGACCAGAGTATTCACATGAAATTCCAAGCAACTAAAATTAGTGTTCATTCTAGCACCCTGCACCTGTCACAACCTGTGCAGTTCCTCTTTCCTGCCTGGGGTGTTGCTCGCTATTCTGGTGCTTATAGCACACCCAGCTGATGCAACAAACTAGTGAGATACAGACCAGCGGGTGCTAGAAGCACCAGAGCATAAAGCGACACCTCAGGTAGGAAAGAGGAACTTTGTGAGAGGTGCAGGGTGCTAGAATGAACACTATAAATGCAATGCGCATGTCACAAATTAGTATCTACAATTTTGTGCACAAAGAAGAAAGAGAACGGTGATATCAGTTTATTTGTTTAGCAAAGGCTGTCCAGTTGCCAACTACATGAAGCAGAGCCCAGGAATTGTCAAGGGATTATTTCTTATCATTTTTTTTTATTTCATTCATTTAAATCTGATTACTATTTATTAATTAGCTCGGCTGACTCAAACTCAGTCATACTCAGTCATAACCTCTTTTGAATCGTTGGTGGTCTAGTATTCAAAACTGCAGACCTTGCTGGGCGCCACAGTATATCTAAACAATTTATGCATTTCATTGAAAGATAGCAAAAATTGGGGGGGAAAAACTGCATAATTTCGTGCAGATTTAAAATATGAAAATAGCTGTTTTGCCAAAATAGGCTCAGCTGGTTTGGAATGGTGAATTAAATACTTTGTAGCACTTTATTCTGTATAATCATGTTTGATTTCAATTCATCTGAAATTTCAATTACTTACAAAAAATAAGGTTTATTTGGTCATTTTAAGTACATTGTCTCTGCCGTGCCAGCAGGTTTCAGTAAACATTCTATTTTGTGAAATTTCAAAGTCTTCTAGAAAAAAAACAAAAGGTATATGTGGGCAGCACAGTGGCACAATGGTTAGGATTGCATCGTCACAGCTCTTGGTCAAAAGTTCAATTCCCAACCAGAGCAAGGACTGATGTGAATGAGAAATATTCTCTGCACAGCACTGTGCAATATGGTTACACTATATAACCAGTAATTTGTCTGGGCACTGCATTGACAACGCACCTCACCTATATTGATGTTGGAATGTAAACAGTCCAAAATAGGTTCAGCATTGGGGTGTGAACTACTCAGAAAGAGTTAGGGAGGAAAGTGAGCTGGATGGAGGAGTCCTGTTAGGGCGCAGCAGAGTAATAAAGCTCATCCTGGTAGAGCAGGCAAGCAAATCCCTGTGGTCATGGAACTTGTTTTGCCAACACTAAAGGGGGGTATCCACTTAGCGATTTAACCAAGCGAGTGCACGATAACGACGTCATTATCGTGCAATCGCTAGCAAATCGCGCATGCATCGGGCATGTTTTGGTCAGAAGCGACCAGCGATGCGCATGCCCGCGGGTCACTTCCGACATCGCCCGTACAGGCTGGTCAACATGACGATCTCGTCAGGTCCAACATGTGCGGGGAGGAGGGATGTGCCGGGACTGAACGAGTGAACGTTCATTGTAGGCACATCACTAGCTATACAAATGAGAGCACGATTGCAATGTCGTAATCGTGCTCTCGTTGGTATATCTATAAGTGGATACCCGCCTTAACCTTCAAAAGTAGTTTGCAACTACAACAGTTCCAGCATCAGCAGGACCCTTCCTATGAACACTCCTCCGTTTATTATAGCACGTCAGCCTATTATTCAGCCATTTTTAGCTAGTTCCGATTTGACAAACTTGAAGCTGCCAAATATGGAACAAGCTGGATTGGCCAATTCAATAGCCTTCAACAATTTGTACTTCACCTATTTGGTAATGTGACTGAAAAAGCAGATCTTCAGTGTTTGAGCTGTGTCCATCATGAAAACACATTTTAAAACACCAGTGAGTATGTATGTAGCCCATGTTAGTAAATCACTACATGGAAGAACATGTAATTCCCATTCTTCTCAGAAGCCTATTTTCTCTCCCTACGCACCATGAGTCATTACATCAGCATTTCAGACCTTTCTCCCCCAAGCACCTACCCTTTCCTTGTTGTGTTCCTGCCCAAAAATGTCACAATCTAGTAACGTAAAATAAAAAACAGTGGGATGTGGAGTTTGAATAGATTGCACAGAATGCCAGAGAATAAGCGATTGTTTCCTTAATTACATTTCGGGATAAAATATATTGTGAAATTGGCTGCTTATCCTATTATGAAATCAACTAATGAGGTAAAATTCCACTTAAAATCCTATAGAGCTAAATGAAGTGATCTCTATGTAGGATTATTTTGCATAAATACAAGTTACTTTTCCTTTCTAGCCCAGGGGGTTTTAACTCCAAATACTCAAGTAACCCCAACAGATGCTGTTTTGGGTATACCTGTCTGACAGGGCCAATAGTGAAGCCAACTGAGCATGGTAGCTGAAATACAGAAAATATGACCTGCTGGGGAATTTTGTTAAAAATCCCTTGTCTAGACAGAGGAGCCTGATTAAAATGACATGGACGAGAGCAATTTATGCCGTTAATACTGATATAACTGTGCGCAGTTGTGGAATTAGTATGCTTGGGAAGCAGTGGTGGCTCCAGGGGTGGGGCTGCAGCACAGGCCAAAATTCAAATAGGGGAGTCACACCAACTGCCAGCGAGTCCCGGTCAGCGATGTTTGGCAGCGTTTGAAATGGCAGTTGGTGTGGTTCCCCTATTTGAACCTTGGATTTCACTGCAGCCCCCACCTCTGCTTAGAAGCCTCCACAACTCTGTAGCAGATATTGCAGTCTTGTTTCTTCCTAATAAACTCACTGTTTGAAGTATCTCAGAATATTTGGAGATTATAAGAAGACTATGGGTGGGATTCATCAAGCATCACATTTTGGATGCGATACATCTCACCACTTGTCTCATGCATAGGATCTGTCCTTTGCAATGAGACGACTTCCGGGTTTATGACCAAGGAGTCCTTCTACGCATGCACGGCCATCACATGCGCAAGCTTGGAGGGATCTTATTGGATCGCTCCCAGGGAACTATGGAGAAAGAAGCCCACAGGCTTCTGTTAGGCAACGTCATCCATGTGAAGTTTTGCTTTCCGGAGCTTTGTACATATGGGAAATGCAGTCAAACCTCATTTTCAGAGATTTGACAGCATTTTCCCGTTAGTACATCCCACCCTATGTTATATTGGGGTTACCAATCTGATTAGCCTCTACAAATATAAATTACTACAATCAATCCACCATTTGATTCTGATGCCTGAGTATTATTCATTTTATATAGGTGGTTTGTTTTTAATGTCTTCATGTTTATGTGCATTTTTATGTACTTTAAATATATCTAAGAGTAAAAATTTCTTATCATTAACAGCCCTATTTACTACAATCCGCAAACCCTAAAGCGGCGCAACAGCGTGCAACTCAGAATCAGCCCCACTAAGGGGGGTTACAAAGAAGAGAACTCATACTTTTTCAATGCAATGAAAGTTCTGTATTATTCAATAAGTTTATACATAAAGCACTCATTGGTGGTGAGTGACCTAAAAGGTTATTATGACTGACCATGTGCTCCTAATTGGTACACATCAGTGACATGCAGGGAGGTCAATGGCTGGGAAGGCACACATGTATAAAAAAACACAGTTTTATATCAAAACTCTGGAGCATGACAGAGAGTAGGATAAGGGAGGGAGCATGACAGAGGAGACTCTGCCTCCCCTGACGGCACGTCCCTGGTGCACATTGAGACTTGCGATATTGTATTCTTAAATTTCTGAATTAGGATTTTAAAATATTGTAAAACCATTAAAGTGTCCTTTCCACAACCCACGTCACTTGCAAATGATTGCCAATTTCCTAAAGTGCCTGTTCTCAGACTCAGTACACACTTGTACTGGGGATCTCTGCTAGAACCATGCTGTCTGACGGCACTCAGATATACAGTAATAGCATACATCCAAGCTGGCAGAGCCCACCCGAGGGAAAGCAAAATAATTCACAAATATTACGCAGGTATGATAGTAATACATTATGCCACTATATGACGCAGCGCTGCCCCATTAGATTTTCCATTCTATCGGGGATATGTATCAAATCTTTTAATGCAGTGATCAGCAACCGGATATACTTCGGGGTTGCATATTTCTCTGAATATCAGTAGTAAGTTAAATACATTTAATCAATGAAAGAGGCATCTTTCTGTAATAGCAAATCGGTAGGCCAATTAAAGGAGTGCTACAATCCATTGCAGCAAGTGAAGGCTTGGAGTACCACATGTGGCCCATGATCTGCACGTTGTACACTATTGTTCTAAAGAGTTGACAAGTGGAGATGTTGTCCTTAGAGTAGTAACTAGCTCCTCTCATTTAATAGAATGGACTGGATAAATGCTAGTTAGAAGCGGATTAGTTGCTATGGGACAGCTTCGCCACTTTTTAGAAGGCATGATACATTTCCCCCCTATGCGCTCTCTGGTATGTAGTTATGTGTTGCTGCCGCCGGTCACAATCCAGAATGGCGGCTAGGGATTCATAATAGGCGTCGAGATACCGATGCCTATCATAATCCCGACGCTGGAATCCAGGACGACGCGGGCCCAAACGAGGCAAGTCCGGGCGTCCGTCCTCTTAGCTGCGGGATTGTGGGAAGGGTTAGGTTTAGGCGCCACCAGGGGGAGGTTAGGGTTAGGCACACCTGTGGGAGGGTTTAGTATTAGCGTGCGGGGAGGGGGGGCACCCCTGGAGGGAGGTTAGGGTTAAATCCCATTCCGTCCTCTCATGCAAACGCATACAGGCCAATTTTGTAAACAGCCAATTACGAGTAAGATACCAGTATGTTTTTGGACTGTGCGAGTAGAGATACAAAGACAGGGAGAACATACCAATTCAACACAGGTAGGGCCCTGGTTGCAAAAGAAACAATGACTGGAGCGCTGTGAGGAAGCAGTGCTGGTCACTGTGCCACTGTGCTCCCAGGGCACTTTCACATAAAAACATCACTCTTTGAAAAAAAAACTGTGCCCCCTTTGTGGTGAACTATTTTTAGGGCACATCAATGTCTAGACATGGGTTGTGCAACGGTTAAGCATCTACAACATGTTTATCCTATAGCATAAAAATAGGGACAAGTGTAGAGACTTCAGTAAATGAATGCCTGCCTATATGTGCTGTAATGTACTGCCTATAAAAATTAAACAAAAGGAGCCATTACCCATAGCTACGCTAGTCCCTGCTGATATTAACTGTACTTTCACAGTGCTTATACTGCCTGCCCCTACCTTATCTAACAGGGGTATTCAATATTGGAGCGATAACATCGTTTTTGCGTTAATATCGGAGGTATGACGTCATTATCGCAGGTTTTACTTTTACACCATATTCAATTTCAAAGACTTATCGCAGTTTTGAAAAGTCTGATAAAAAATGGGGATAACTTTTCACCATTGAATAGGTGTCGAAAAAAAGTGCAGAATTGGGGTTTAGGGGTGCAGGCTTAAAAAAAAATAGCCTGCACCCCCGGTTAATGACATTTAAAAAAGAACTGTGTCAAAAAAAGTTTTAAAAAAAAAAATAGGGACACCCCAAAAAATTTATTTAAAAATTGGGGTGAAAAAAAAAAATGGGAAAAAATTGTTTAAGAATAGGGAAATAGGTTCAGGGCTATTCTGCAAGTATGCGGCAGGTGTTTTCTATAATAGAATTATAGCGGCAGGTGCACAAATGCAGAATTTTTAAAAACTTACTTTAGGGACATAAAAATATGCTAGTACCCATTTTTATGTATGCCAAATTTGATGGGACCACTTAAAAAAAAAGAAAAAAATAACCTACCGTAAGTGCTCTTCTGCATCACTTCTTCAATGTCGGAAAAAAAACACCTGCTGCGGCTATTTAAATCCCTGACTTTCAATTAAAGGCTAAAACGGGGGTACCCATAGTGATGCCCCATGTTTTTACAACTTTAGGGGGGGTCTTACAATTTTTTTAAGGAAAAATTCGTAACTTTACGCAAATCCAACTTCGGAGTTTCCCGTTTTCGTAAATTTTATATTGAATATGGGGATTAGCGGGAGCGCGCCCGATACTTTAACGCAGGTAAAAACTCCGATATGAAACGTTATCTTCGACATATTGAATACCCCTCTAAATGTTCTAACACACTGCCACATTAAATATAAACTTATCTAAAATAAATACATTTTACAAACAAGATAATGCCCTTATAAAAACATCCTTGCTGTACGACTATGCATATATAAAATGAAACATGCATTGTTCTAAAATATAAAAATGAAAGCAGCAATTTTGACATAAGTTCTTTTGACATTTATCTTTAAACAGCATGAAGCTTTTAAGTATGCATGTGATAGTTTATGTAATTCTCTTCCATAGTGCTCATCAACCATTTTCCACCTGGGTACCCCCTGGAAGCCCATTTGCATTATATGTTCCCCCAACATTTGCAAAATACAATTATTATGAATAGAACTGCTATTAGGTGTAGGATTCTATTTACTAAGCTGTGTTATTAGCTGATTGGCTGGTAACTTACCTCCGTTCACTTCATCTCCTAACACAGCTTAGTAGATAGACCCCATAATGTTTGGCAGTGCTATATATGAAAGCAATGTGTGCTATAAACACATTTTAAATAACACAATAATAGAATTGTATATGTATATACAAACATTACCAGAGGGGGGCTGCCACTGCTGCTGGTCTGGCCAGATGGGTCCTAGCACCTGTGCAATAAATCTGGCAGGCGCTGGGACCAGCGAATGAGCGACGGTAGCTCCGCACATGCGCATAACACCGGCTTCTGGGGTCTGCATTGGTTGCAGCCCCTAGAAGCCCTGTCGGGATACCTGAAAGGCAGAGCAACGGCTTCCACTGCTAACCGCAGCCAGACTGGCAGCCCCAGGGGGAGGAGGATCCTCCCCCTGGGGCTACCTGCCCTTTGCGTGACTGGCAGGTGGCGTTACAAATGGGAAGCCACCTCCATTCATAGTGAAGCCAGTGCACTGGCTCATTGAAGTAGCCGCTTTTACTGGGGAGGGGGGCTGTAGCCCCTAGGTAAAGTCTGCCACTGAATATTACAAATAAAGAAACCTTTTTATTTGATAATAAAACTATAGTCCATATATGCTCGCTTTTACTGGGACACATGGATAAGCTTTCATTTGATTATCACAGTAGGATGCATGGAATTTGAGATCCCTAGGACACAGCTTTTCCTAGGTGTCCAATTATATCACCATTACAGAATATTTTTCAGTACCCCATAACATCATAGCAAGTACCCCTGGGAGTACTATAGTACCCAAGGTTGTGAACCACTGCTTCACCTCTCTGTAGGCAACTGAATATGGCTGCCACTGTTAGGTGATAGGGTGACTGAGGGAGTAGAATGTCACAGCAGGCAGAGCAGACACAAAATGCAATGATTGACTAACAGCAGGTCATGTGAGCAGGGCCGGTTCTATGGTTACACATGGTACGCGGCCGCGTAAGGTGCCACATGGTGAAGGGCATCGCGGCCGCATCCATGCAGAATTACCGCGGTGCAGACTGTGTCTCTGTGACACAGCTGCACCGAGCGTGTAGCGCTGACCGGACGGAGTTCAGTCAGCGCTACACAGTGCCAAACACACAGCCGTCGGTGCCGTCAGCTGTGTGTTTGCTTCAGCAGCTGATGAGAGTCTGTCAGACTCTCATCGGCTGCTGCTGCTCCCACTGCTGGAGCCATCTTCCGGCTCCCGCAGTGGGTAATGGGAGAGACTTCATGACGTCATGAAGTCTCTACCATAATGCAAAGCGGCCCTGGAGAATGGTCGGGAGTAGCTGATAGCGGCAGCGGGAGCAGGAGTGGGGGGGTTCAGGTAAGTGTTTTTTTTATTTTTTTCTTTATTACGTGTGTCTCTACTGGGGGGGCTACAAGCGGGGGGGATTACTACTGGGGGCACTAGAAGGGAGTATTACTACTGGGGGCACTTGAAGGGGGGATTACTACTGGGGGCACTTGAAGGGGGGATTACTACTGGGGGCACTTGAAGGGGGGATTACTACTGGGGGCACTTGAAGGGGGGATTACTACTGGGGGCACTTGAAGGGGGGATTACTACTGGGGGCACTTGAAGGGGGGATTACTACTGGGGGCACTTGAAGGGGGGATTACTACTGGGGGCACTTGAAGGGGGGATTACTACTGGGGGCACTAGAAGGATGGATTACAACTGGGGGCACTAGAAGGATGGATTACAACTGGGGGCACTAGAAGGATGGATTACTACTGGGGGCACTAGAAGGATGGATTACTACTGGGGGCACTTGAAGGGGGGATTACTACTGGGGGCACTTGAAGGGGGGATTACTACTGGGGGCACTTGAAGGGGGGATTACTACTGGGGGCACTAGAAGGGGGGACTACTACTGGGGGCACTAGAAGGGGGGACTACTACTGGGGGCACTACTACTGGGGGCCTACTACTGGGGGCACTACTACTGGGGGCACTAGAAGGGGGGACTACTACTGGGGGCACTAGAAGGGGGGACTACTACTGGGGGCACTAGAAGGGGGGACTACTACTGGGGGCACTAGAAGGGGGGACTACTACTGGGGGCACTAGAAGGGGGGACTACTACTGGGGGCACTAGAAGGGGGGACTACTACTGGGGGCACTAGAAGGGGGGACTACTACTGGGGGCACTAGAAGGAGGGAGGATTACTACTGGGGGCACTAGAAGGGGGGATTACTAATGGGGGCACTAGAAGGGAGGATTACTACTGGGGGCACTAGAAGGGGGGACTACTACTGGGGGCACTAGAAGGGAGGACTACTACTGGGGGCACTAGAAGAGAGGACTACTACTGGGGGCACTAGAAGGGAGGACTACTACTGGGGGCACTAGAAGGGAGGACTACTACTGCGGGCACTAGAAGGGAGGACTACTACTGGGGGCACTAGAAGGGAGGACTACTACTGGGGGCACTAGAAGGGAGGATTACTACTGGGGGCACTAGAAGGGAGGATTACTACTGGGGGCACTTGAAGGGGGGATTACTAATGGGGGCACTTGAAGGGAGGATTACCTCTTGGGGGCACTAGAAGGGAGGATTACCTCTTGGGGGCACTGCATAGGGGGACTACTACTGGGGGCACTATATAAGCTTACTAATGGGGGCACAAGGGGCACTGCGCAGGGGGGACCACTACCGCGGGCACTGCATAGGGGGGGCGCCAAAAAACCTACTCGCTTACCAAAAAATTTGGGCTAGGGCCGGCACTGCATGTGAGTATAAAGCGGGCGGGAGGGGAGCACAATGAAAGAGCTCAAAGGGGCATTCCAAAACCCCTTTCTCTGCTCACTATAATGTGCCATGGGACTGTGGTTGCCACGATGACCTGAAGACACAAACAAAACAGAAATGATGGTAAACATCAAGATTTTTCCAGATTAAACTTCTATCACTGTGGCAGAAGAAGAACGAAAAAAAAAAAAAAAAAAGCCACATGCATTGGATTACTGCTTTAGGAAAAATATTTTATTTTAATCCACATCAAATTTTAACTTCCTTTTTTATTCACAGTTGTTGCTACACAGTAGACATGTAATACTTAAAATCAACAACTACCATAAGTCTTCTCTACAATGTACAAGACAAATAAAAGAAAAGAAAATGAATTATTCCCATGGTTCATAAATACATGTAACTACAAACAAACGTGAAGTCACATATTCAGCTTACTATTGATTGCTATTACAATGCATGAGTCATTTCTTCCACACACCTTACACCCCCTCCCCAATATTACAGACATTTCCTCCAGTGGAGCCATCAGTGCATCATCTACCCTAATCATGACTCATTTTATTTGGCACAAAACTGACTAATTCATTCATGGAGAAGCCATTATGTATTTGTAGGCTAACCATGTTCAGGTGTATTCTGTGCATATGTAGATAAAGATGCAATACAAACAATTCATGTCTTACAAGACAGCAGAGAAGTGTGTATTTGTACATAAAGGGGGTCTATGCTTTAGGACAGTGCTTTTCAAATCCAGGCCGGGATGTACTAAACGAAAAATGCAGTTTTGGAAGTTTATATTCCCCAAATGTACTAAGCACCAGAATGTTTCGTCCCGATGGGTAATGCCATCTTCAGGTGGCGTTACCCAAGAGTGGGGTGTTCTAATCTGGAAGTCCCTCTGTCCAGAGCCATCACAAAGGACAGCTCTTATCGGGAGAGCTGTCCTTTGCGATATTCTTGGTGCATACCACAGTAATGAAACGCAGGATGTACCGCATCGCAGATGTGATGCTTAGTACATCCCGCTCCCAGTCCACGGGGTACAATAAAACTGCAGGTTTTCCAGATCTCCTCACAAACCACCTGTGGCTTTTAAAATGTGTCAGTCAGTCATAAATACACCTGTGCCCCAGCAAGCAGATATGGAAAACGTGCACTGATAGTGTGTTCCGAGGACTGTATTTGAGAAGCACTGCTCAAAGATATTGTAACGCTGGGTACACACTTGTCGATGAGTGTATCCAGCAGTGCAACACCTGGCAGCACAATATATCGGGTGGACGGTACACACTGCACGATGCGGCGACCGCCCACCCGATATCCATCCAATATGCTGGAGTCGGCACCTGGGTCGTTCAATCACCCCAGCAGGAGTATGCGTGGTCGTGCATAGTAGGAACACACTGGCCGATGTGGACGATATGTCGGCCATATCTTCCAGTGTGTACCCATGCCGGTTATATACTACATGATTAGTGCAGATAACCTGACAGATGTGTATATTACACTGCAAGATGGTGGGGCAATGTCCATTTACAGTGTGTAATTGCCTGAACGATGGTCGGGGGGGTTGCACAAGTGTAATAATCAGACCAAAATGAACCAGACTGTCTTTCAGCCGTTCAGTGTATCAGCAGCTTAATAATAATACATTATTTCACGATAATGCCAGCGATCTAACATCTTTTGGTACAGGGACGGATTAGGGCGGGGGGGGCAAAGGGGGAGATCACCGCGGGGGGGGGGGGGGGGATGACGAGGACTAGGGGAACAGATGGACTACTGCCTGCGCTGCTGCATTATCAGCAGGGCGCAGGCAGATACCTGTAAGGGGACAGTGCGGGGATCCACGGCGCTCAGTAACTTTATTGAACCGGCCATGCCAGTGGGCGGTGCAATAAAGTTTATTTTGTTTAATCAGTGCACCCATTGATAGAGAGCAGGCAGCCGAGGATCTGTGCTGCAGGGAGCAGCCGGAAAACTAATAAGGTAAGTGTGGGAGCTGGGCGCTGCAGACTGAGGCATTGTGTGCCGAAGAGACAGACAGGGTCTGTGAGAGGGTCACCTGGGGGAGGGGGGCCAAGGGCCCTATTTTGGGGTGAGAAATAGCTCAAATAAAATATAAATTTTCACAACTAGAGTAGTGCAACCACTGACTGTTAGCCCAATAAAGAGGAGTCCGCTAGTACTAATTATTAGCCATTGCTCAGCTAATAGTTTATGCATTCAGAGTGATAATTATAGTATGGTTACGGTTACATCCCCTTCAGTAAATGGACACGACACCATCATTTACTATCCAAGCAGACATCTACTGGGAATAGTACCCTGTGGAGAGCGAGTCGCCATGCCCGAAGTCTGGAGAGCGAAGTGAGTCTGTGAGGGTACAAGTTTCTACTGATGGTGGCCAGACACTACACTTGGGACAAAATAACAGAGCTACAGTCAGGTGCATAAATATTGGGACATTGGCAGAATTTTCATATTTTGGCCTCTGTTTCATTTCAAAGCCATTGTGGTGGTGAATAAACAAGATGTGCTTTAACTGCAGACTTTCAGATTTAATTTGAGGGTAATTACATCCAAATCAGGTGAACGGTGTAGGAATTACAACGGTTTCTATATGTGCCTCCCACTTTCTATATGTGCTAATGCTAATATGATGTGCTAAGCGGATTGTGCTGGGTGGAGTAGTTCTCCAGACAAGTTGGTACACCAGGGTATAATTTATCTGGCTAGAATGTGAGTGGTATAGAATAGGTGCATAATGCAGTAGTTGGTGTCGGTTAGACCACACGTGGTATGCTTAACCAGTCCTTAGATTTATTATATCAGGTAGAACAACAGGTAGCATGTGACACAGGTCTAACAGCAGTAGGTATAACATATGGACTGTGGCAGCATGGAGCTCAGGGTATCACTGGTCATTATAGTGCTCTGGGCATGATCGTGGTACTGGCACTGGCGGTCTAGTGAACAACGTTGGTGGTATAGTGTACTTGCGCAGGGCCGGCTCCAGGGGTTCGAGCACCCTGTACCGGCTCTCTACAGTGCGCCTTAACAACCGAAAATGGGGTGTGGCATAATTACCATAGACCACGCCCCCTGCATGCCATTATTTGGAGGTGTACCTGCATGGCACGTCTCCAAATAACGTCAAGCTGGGGGGAGCCTCTCTAGCTGGGCTTCCCCCAGCACTCTCTCGTCACTGAATGGATGCCGCGTGCAGCAACCATTCAGACTCTGGGGTCCGACACTGCCGCGGCTGCGGGGGTCCCCAGCTTCCCGATTTGACCACCCACGGACCACTTCGGCCCATGGGTGGAACAGCAGGACAGTACTGTCGGGATGTTGGGAGAGGGGAGCACCATCTGTGGGTGGCGCCCCTGTTCGACCGCACTGGTCGAACACCCCTAGAGCCGGCCCTGTACTTGCGGGTAAGACAGCAATACTGCTAGGCTTCAAAGTGGAGAGGGCCTCCTGGATCAGACTGCCCATGCCAAACACAAGGGAGTAAAGACGCGCAGGGATGGCACGCATACACAGTAGCGCAGGTTAGAGGTCAGACCTCTCTAGCCGAGCCCAGGCAGGTCCTAGTGACCGCTGCCTTAGTCCTACCAGTCAGATGCTGGAGGGAGGGAGGCAGGACAGAGCGCACACCTTCCAACACTGAATAAAACTGCCAACAAATACGTCATTATGGCACAAGGGTGTACTTTTATTTAACCATGGAGAAAGGAGTAGGTTTAACCAGCGGATTGTCAATGCTGGGCAAAAGAAATGGATGATAAACTAGCATGATTTACCATTTATTTATATTGCCATTTTAGATCCATCGGCCAAAGCCTCCAATAATCAGTGACTTTGACAACCAACCACCTGATCAGTACATTTACTCCAAAGTCAGTTTTATTTTATGTAAATGCTGGCATATTCAGGGACTGATGCAGGAGATGAATGCGTATGCTCTGGAGCTGAGTGCACACATCTATAGGTGAGTCAGTGTCATACGTAACTCAGTCGCAGCTGCAGGAAAGGAACAGGGTCTTCACACATAAGCGAAGATTAGCAATAGACAGAAGATGTGCCTATTTTCAGACAGATGTCTTGCACCAGGGATATGACAGATGCAAGTCTGCACTGATGATAGCTATGAAACCAAGTATGTGGATAAGGGCGGTGCATTCATATAGAGGCTACAGGCAAATATTTTATCCTGCACACAATGCGAGTGCAATTGTAACCGACTTGCGTTCAACTCTGCATTGGCCCCTCAGTGGGGCTTGGATCAGAGAGCAGGTGGAAAGGCCTCGCTGTCCAGCTTACGCTGGCTCTATAAATGAGATCTGAAACATATATTCTATGTAGCTCCAAAGGACTCACTATTACAAGCTAATAAGATTTTCGTTATTGGAAAGTGCAGACGTCTGCACTGAGCTGATCACAGACTGTGGCACAGCACCTCCGGTTCCAGTTCCTCATTTTCAGTGACTTTCAGACCCCTACCTATTGCACAATGTATACAAAGCTGAACAACAGCCGCGCTTACCGTCTCGTATTAAAAGGAAAGTACCTCTATAGACTCTCACCTCAGTATGTGCACTAGTCTGTTTCAATTTGTCAAGTAACTTAAAAAAAAAAAAAAACTCAAAGCAATATAAAAAGCTCCAAAATGGTTCATCATGGTCAGTAGTGTAAAATGGAATAAAACAAGAGCACTATAATGTTTGAGATACTTTGATCAAAGCACATTCTTCCATTTGTTTTGATAATTTGGCAACTAAGCAGAGTAACTGATGGTGAAGGGAGAAGGATCAGGAGAGGATTAATAATCCCTCTCCCATCACTGCTCCTCTCTTAAACAGCCCTGTGCTCACTCCTCCATGTAAAGCTAGACAACCTGAGGAATGTAGGGGGGCTATGAAACAAAATCTTCTTCTCTGCAGACCAAAGGATGGTGGCATCTGAGTCCATGTTCTCACCTCACGGGAGGAACAGCCCTGGCAGCAACAATGATTAGCATCTGAGGAACCAAATAAATCTGGTGTTCACAATTACATTGAGATCCCTGAGGGACTCAGGAATTCCCTTGCTAGCACAAAGATGCACTCTTAATGCAACTGTAGCAATGCAACAGAACAGTGTCTTAGGTCAGGGTCCCACTGTTTTTTTTTTATTGGTGTTTAAAAAAAAATACAAGTTTAAACGCAAATGAAATAGCATGTCATTTACCAGGTGGTGCTTTACTTGCATTTGGGAGGTCACTGAATGGAGAATGCTTTTGGGTAGCACAAAAGTGACCTGACCAAAAGCATGTAACAGCAAGTTGGTATGTTGCCATGGGAAAGATAGGTTTCCATTGTAAGGCCCATTTACGGGGTGTGGACTAGGTTTAAAAACCATACTACAGAACATACGTATCAAGCCCTTTGATACTTAAATCATGCGGAAACTGCTGTTTCAGCATAACTGTATGTATCAGGGCTAAACACTGACCACGTCAACTAACCCTCCCCCTAGTGCCTAACCCTAACCTCCCCTCATGTAGCCTAGCCCTCTCCTAATGTAGCATAACCCTCCCTTCCCATAGCCTAATCCTAACCTTCCACTGCTGGTCCATGCAGAATGCTGATATTTCACATGTCAACATTTTAGATGTTGACATTCTGCATATGCCGACATGTACATCAACATTTCAACAATGTCAACATAATAACTGCCAACATTGTGATGTTGATATTATGCCTACATCCCGTAGCAAAAGCCTAAAACAGGAGATATCACAGAAATCTCCTGCAAAAGCCTAAGTGAGTGCTACCGACTGCAGTCCCCATTATTCTCAGTCTGACCCCATCTACTAAGCTCCAAAACCTGAAGCTCTTTGGACAATGGCCATGTAGGCCAATGCCATCCTCAGTTTGCGTTAACCACTTTTCGCTTTTGGCGGCAATTATACAAAAATAAACCCAGCGCCTGATGAGATATAGGAATCAAGGTACAGCTGCAGGGGTAGATTAATGCACACCTCACTGCAATACAAAAAATAAGAAGAAAGAAAGCCGCACATATACATACATACATACATACATACATACATACATATATTACACACACAACCGTTCAAAAGTTTGGGGTCACTAAGAAATTTCCTTGTTTTTGAAAGAAAAACAGTTTTTTTTCAATGAAGATAACATTAAATTAATCAGAAATACATTCTGTACATTGTTAATGTGGTAAATGACTATACTAGCTGCAAATGTCTGGTTTTTAAAGAAATATCTACAAAGGTGTATAGATGCCCATTGCCAGCAACCATCACTCCAGTGTTCTAATGGTACATTGTAATTGCGAAGTGCGTTAGAAGACTAATGGATGATTAGAAAACCCTTGAAAACCCTTGTGCAATTATGTTAGCACAGCTGAAAATGGGTTTGCTCGTTAGAGAAGCTATAAAACTGGCATTCCTTTGAGCTAGTTAAGTATCTGGAGCATCACATTTGTGGGTTTGCTTATACTACCAAAATGGCCAGAAAAAGAAAAAACTTTCATGTGAAACTTGACAGTCTATTCTTGTTCTTAGAAAAGAAGGCTATTCCATATGAGAAATTATCAAGAAACTGAACATTTCCTACAACGGTGTGTACTACCCCCTTCAGAGAACAGCACAAACAGGCTCTAACCAGAGTAGAAAGAAGTGGGAGGCCCCGATGCACAACTGTGCAAGAAGACAAGTACATTAGAGTCTCTAGTTTGAGAAAAAGACAGCTCACAAGTCCTCAACTGGCAGCTTCATTAAATAGTACCTGCAAAATGCCAGTGTCAACATCTACAGTGATGAGGCGACTCCGGGATGCTGGCCTTCTAGGCAGAGTGGCAAAGTAAAAAGTCATATCTGAGACTGGCCAATAAAAGAAAAAAAGATTAATATGGGCAAAAGAACACAGACAATGGACAGAGGAAGATTGGAAAAAAGTGTTATGGACAGACTAATCGAAGTTTGAGATGTTTGGATCACACAGAACATTTGTGAGATGCAGAACAAGTGAAAAGATGGTGGAAGAGTGCCTGACACCATCTGTCAAGCATGGTGGAGATAATGCGAGGGTCTGCAGCTGCTTTGGTGCTGGTAAAGTGGGAGATTTGTACAAGATAAAAGGGATTTTGAATAAGGAAGGCTGTGGACAGCGCTTGATTGGAGCCAATTTCCTCCTCCAACAGGACAATGATCCAAAGCACACGTCCAAATTATGCAAGAACTATTTAGGGAAGAAGCAGGCAGCTTGTATTCTGTCTGTAATGGAGTGGTCAGCGCAGTCACCAGATCTCAACCCCATTGAGCTGTGGGAGCAGCTTGACCGTATGGTACGCAAGAAGTGCCCATCAAGCCAATCTAACTTGTGGGAGGTGCTTCAGGAAGCATGGGGTGAAATTTCTTCAGATTACCTCAACAACTTAACAGCTAGAATGCCAAAGGTCTGCAATGCTGTAATTGCTGCAAAAGAAGCATTTTTTGACGTAAGCAAAGTTTGAAGGACAAAATTATTTCTTCAAATAAAAATCATTATTTCTAACCTTGCCAATGTCTTGACTATAAGTTCTATTCATTATGCAACTCATTTGATAAATAAAATCAGTTTTCATGTAAAACACGAAATTGTCTGGGTGACCCCAAACTTTTGAACGGTATTATTATATGTAGCGTTCCCGCTAGGGTGCTTTAGCAGGGCGCTGCGCCCTGCCCTCCTTCTGGAGGGTAAAAAGCGCCCAGCCCTCATAGCCTGCGGGAGCCGTCTTCACCCGCGGGTCGCAGTGTCCCGTGGGTGGGGAAATGTGCTGTGACCGGGTCATGGCGGTGAATAGACATGTGCATGTGCCCGGCATCTATTCTCCCTGTCAGCAGCGCTTGGGAGATGCCCGGCGTGTCCGTAAGTGCCGGGCACGCCCTCAAGAGTGACGAAAAGATAACGCGTCTTATACACGCCCCCTTTTCAATGGCCATGCCCCCTTTTCGGCACGGGCCAAAAAGGGGGCATGGCCATTCAATCATCTTCCCTCCCCCCTACATAACCACACTTCCCACCATTTCTTTATCAATTGATGGAACAACTATCTCCTCTACCCCCAAAGTGCGCTGTCTTGGAGTTATCCTGGACTCCTCCCTCTCCTTCAAACCACATATCCAGAATCTCTCTCAGTCCTGTCACTTTCATCTTAAAAATATTTCCAAGATTAGACCTTTTTTCTCAACCAGGACGCCACTAAAACCCTCATACACTCATTGGTCATCTCCAGATTGGACTACTGTAACTTTCTCCTATCTGGCCTCCCCAAATCCCTTCTCTTCCCCTCTCCAGTCTGTCCTCAATGCTGCTGCTCAGCTCATCTTCCTCTCAAAACGCTCTGCATCTGCCTCCCCTCTCCTACAGGCCCTCCACTGGCTCCCCTCCCCCTTAGAACCCAATTTAAGGTTCTCACAATCACTTACAAAGCCCTCACCCATTTCTCTCCTATTTACATCTCTGATCTCATTTCCCTTCACTCTCCCGTCAGCTCTCTTTGTTCAACAAATGCACGCCGCCTCTCATGCCAATTGATTACTTCCTCCCACTCCCGCCTCCAAGATTTTGCCCACGCTGCTCCCGACCTTTGGAACTCTCTCCCGCTTCCCATCAGACTCTCCACAATACTATTTCATCAAAGCCTTCCAGCTCTCATCTTAACTTGCTGCTACATACTCCTTCCTCCCTGCCTACCCCATCTGTTTCACCCCAGTTTGTCTGTCACTCCCCCTTAGAATGTAAGCTCCTATGAGTAGTGCCCTCTACCATCTTGTGCTTCTCCTTACTCTACCTTCATCTACTTCTTACTCTCTACCAGGGCACCTTACACTTGATTGCTTTGCATTGTTGCTTATCTGGGTGTTATGGTCGTGAATGTAGCAATGTATATTATCCATGTCCTGTAATGTATTGTATTGTACTGCAAGTCACTGTAAATCAATCTGTTTATGTACTTCGCTGCGGAACACTTGTGGCGCCATATAAATAAACGATAATAATAATAATAATAATAATAATAATAATAATGTGCCGTCTCTCAGGGCCGTCTCTACCATTGGGCTTTTTGGGCAGCTGCCCAAGGGCCTGAAGCTTCAAGGGGCCCGCCAGCCCCCCTGCAGCCGCGGCCAGTTGTTAAATGTTTTTTTTTTTCTTCAAAATCACTGTGTTCCAATCTGCCAGACCCCCAACCCCCCCTCCAACATTCCGGGCTGTGACAGCTGCACCCTCCCAACCCGCACTCCACTTCCCCTGCCCGCTTCCTCAAATCAATGGGACTTCGGCAGATGACGCGCAGCCTGTGCGGCGCAGGTGACATGACGATTTCACGCTGTGTATGACCGAGTGCCCATGAAGAAGAGTGGAGGAGCCGGAGCAGCGCGCAATCAACAGGATGCCAAATCTCCTCAGTAAGTGAATCATGCAGAAGGAACTTGTTCCAGGGGCCGGGTGGGGGTGGGGTGTTGTGTGTGTGATATATATATATATATATATATATATATATATATGTGTACCGGGCCCCACAATTTTTGATGGCAGCCCTGCTGAGGAGTCAGTAGTCAGGTCAGGAGACTCCTCTGCCAGGCGAGCCACTGCCTCCTGACCCTGGCAGGTAAGAGCCTGTTTTCCACAACAGGGTCTGACTGGGCATTTATTACACTTTGCGTCCTTCATTAGGGCTTGGGAATGGATGTTACATGATCTCCCACAAAAAAAAAAAAACCTGCAATAAATACCAGGCTAGAATAGATGGCATCAATACGGGCAGCCGGCTCTCTTTTGTACTATATGGTGGCTGTGCCATATTATTGTTCTAGGCAGCATATACACAGTACTGTAGGTAGTAGTAATGCGCATAATTATTGGCATACTGAATAATAAATATATATATATTCTATTACTATATACTGAGTGTATAAGAGCTGCTCTCTCAGTGCAGTGAAGATGCTCTTACAGTGCATTGAGGAGAGACCCTCACACATTACTGTGCATTATTTTGACTGCATCTCCACTCCTCTGGTTATTTCATACTGTACGGTTTGCCAATTATTTAACTTTTTTCTTTATATATATTTAAACTGACTCTGTTGAAAGTACTTCTAACTCTAAAGGTTTAATTTTATTAACTATTTACATTTTGTTCCCGTGAATGGGTGGGTAGGGGCCACCCAGAGCATTGCTTTGCCCACGGCCCACACTGCTGTTAAGACAGCCCTGCATTCTCTAGCTCCAGCGCCCTGCCTGCCGCCGGAGCTAGAGTGAACACTATATATGGTATATGGCGCCACAAGGGTTCCGCAGCGCCTTACAAAGTACAGAAACAAATGAGCACACAAGACAACAGTTATTAATAGTACAGACAATGTAGGACAAGTACTTGATTTATAATCAATGTTGCATAACAGCTAAATAAGCAGCAGGGTGTCAGTAACCAAGTTTTAGGCACCATTGTAACTGAAAGTAAAAGTAAGGCAAGAAGAAGCACGTGAGGGAAGAGGGCCCTGCTCACAAGAGCTTACATTCTAAGGGGAGGGTCAGACAAACATGGGTGACACAGATGGTCTAGATAGTGAGAAAGGAGCATAGAGTAGTGGGTTAGGATAAGTGCTGGAAAGCAATGAGGAAGAAATGGGTCTGGAGAGCCCATTTGAAGATTGAGAGCCAGGAAGCCAAGTGATGGAGGAATTTTGAATGAAGGCCAGGGAGCCAAAAAAAGGCAGCTACTCGAAGAAGTTGGAAGAGGCAAATGTCATTAGTGTCGAATGGAAAGTATGAGATGGAGGGTTCAGAAGGTAAGATTTGGTAGGAGTGACCCAAGGATAAAAGGATCCCAATATATATGAAAGTAAAAGACTGGAAACAAGCGCACAATAGTGTAAATCGTTATAATAATAGTAACACGCAACACATAATCAGCGTACCGTGTTGCCCTAGTACATGAACATGTGATAGGTGGTCTTTTAAGGATATCCCGTCTGGTACCTCAGATAGTCCAGTATAAAAAGGTTGTCACAGGACCCAATCAGTATATGGACAGATAGATAATACTGAAATTGTGTGTACTACTACACCATATTACAAATAAAAAAAATAACTGCAATTATATTCAATGACATTTCAATAGGCTTATCTGATAGCTGACCACGTCAGTAAGCAATAGGTCACTCTGTCATCAACGTGTTTCGTCTCTGATGCCATTTTGATAGTCACTGCGCATGCACAGGACCCATAAAACTCGCAGAGGTTCCGGAGGCATCTCTTAGTATATCTCTCACATATAGCAATGTATACTAAACCTTTACATATATATATATATATATATATTATATATATATATATATATACACACACACATACACACACCACATTTAATTATTATTTTTTAAATATCATAAAAATGATGTAAATTCATAGCTTTAAAAAAATTTTAAGTATGTAATTATTTACCTCTTACTAGGTCTCTTTTGTAAAAGTTTATAAATATTGCCTTTTACTAATTATAGGATAGCACAGATGGTGTAATGGATATTATTACTGCCTCATCGCACTGAGGTCATGGGTTACATTCCCACTACAGCCCTAACTGTGTGGAGTTTGTATATTCTCCCTATGCTTGCGTGGGTTTCCTCCGGGTACTCCAGTTTCCTCCCACACGCCAAAAATATACTGGTAGGTCAATAGTCTGCCAACAGAAAAAATAAATATCATTGTGGGATTTGAGCGCTACACACTTGAAATTATATGCAGAAGTGGATTGGGAATTAGTATTTTTATTTAGATAAAAGGCACAGGGCATCTTGTGCCAGTATATATGCCACAATGTAAAAAAGGGGAGTGCAGTATGATCAGCTGATAAGCGTTGGAAGACAGTCACCTATTCACCACCCACAACATACCGGGCCCCCCCCCCCCCTTAGTCTCCTCGAGTCAAGCCACAGCGCACTATTGCTGAGCCCGGCACACTGCGTGCTCTCGCGAGAGCGCTGTCACCCGGAAGTCTCGCAAGGCGCCGGTGAGGACGCCGCTTCCCAGGCAGCGCGTGGAGCTCTGCGCGCTGACATCCAGAGGGAAGCAGAAGAACCGCAACGAAGACTGAGAAGAGGACATCGGTCACCTGGAGGTGAACAAGCAAAGGACGCCGAGGGTAAGTATGTGCACGTGAGGGATACGGGACGCCGCCCCAATAGACACATACTGGAATATGAATATATATATATATATATAAAAAAAAACAGGGGAGGTACCGGCACCAACTTATATGCTCAGCAGAGGAATTCTATAACCACAGTATGTAATACGTTCCCCCAAATGCAACAGGGTGTCAGCTGCACCTAGTGTGTATAGACCTTTGGATGAGGCCTTTAAGTGAAAATGGTGTAAATTTACTAGGTTTTGAGCAACTGACGTATATTGTGACAAAAGTGCAATTGTGCAAAAAAGATCTAGTGCATAAACTAATAGGACAAAATGTAAAATGTGACCAAATATTTAAAATATTATCAATTTAATTTGGTATTTAAAAATATATATCAGAACAAACAAAACACAAATAAATGCTTATACACGTCTTAATCCTGATCATAGGATTTGGCCAAATATTTCATATACAGGCACGTTTGTGCAAATGTTGTATATAAAGTGCAATGATAGTGCTAATAAATAATCAATAAAAATGGTTTAAAGGGTATGCAAACATATAAGATCAAAGTGAGAAATAAATATAGCAGCACGGGAGTATACAAAAAGATAAACAATAAAAACTTTGAGGCTAAATTCAAAAAGTTTTTAAAATTGCTTAAAATATATTTGAATAGCTTGAAAGTATTCATATAATGCTTATCTGTGCCAAGTTCATTTCAGGAAAGAGTCAGCTGAACCAACGCGTTTCATCCATACATGGACTTCATCAAGGGGTGCTGCTGGTCTGGGGTTGCCACTTATTTATATAACATAGGGTCTCATTCAGACCCGCTTGCGAGCGCAGGACGCTCGCAAGCGGGTCGATGGTCCCCGAATGCACATGCGCACGACGGAGGCTGCTCCGACGTGCACATGCGCGAGACCCGGCGAGCGACGGGGTAGCCGTCGCTCGGGGTCTCGCACCAAAGGGGGCGTGCTGTCGATGGTGAGTGACAGCACGCCCCCTTTGGTGGGCGTGCCGGCGGCGTGGCTGCCAGACGGAGGCGTTCCCATGGGAACGCCTACCGTCTGGCACCGGCCCCACTGACATCACTTGTGATTTCAGTGGGAGTGATTTTGGCTCTGATAGAGCCAAAATCACTCCAGGGCTTGCAACAGCGAGACCCTACTGCAGGGTCTCGTCGCAAGCCTGATGGTCGCAATGGTCTTGACCATCGCGACCATCATCATGGACGCTCGCATAAGCTGTGGGTGGTAACCCACAGCTATGCGACCGTCCAAGAGGCAGCTCCATTTTTAGGTAGGAGGGCCCTGATTCAGAGCGAGCGCTCTGGTCAGAGCGTCCGGTTCTGAATCAGGCCCATAGGCCTATAATTACTGAAACCTAACATTAGCATTAATTTAAAAAAAAAAAAAAAAACCTTGCTCTTGCCTCATAATGAATATCCAGTATCTCTAGCAGGACTAGGAAAAGCATGGCAATCCAGATACTGTGGAACTACACATCCTAGCATGCCCTGCCACAGTTAGGACATGCTAAAACAGCGGATAGGCAGTGATCGCGGTGAGTGACAAAATGTGGGTCCCAGGGACCCTCCACTTTAAAAAAAAAAATGGGGTCCTACCTGACCATTTCTGGGTCCCATCATAATTTATGCTTTAGAGCTCCCCATATGACTCTCAGACCTTCCCTACAAATGATGCCACACAGCCATGTCCAGCCTTTACACATTATGCCACACATTAATGCCCTTTAGTCCCCCTATGCATTGCCCCCAGCAGTAGTCCCCCGATGCATTGCCCCCAGCAGTAGTCCCCCGATGCATTGCCCCCAGCAGTAGTCCCCCGATGCATTGCCCCCAGCAGTAGTCCCCCTATGCTTTATCCCTAGTAGTAATCTCCCTATGCATTAACCCTAGTAGTAATCCCCCTAAGCATTACCCCTAGTAGTCCCCCTATGCATTGCCCGCAGTAGTAATCCCCCGTCTGCAGTGCCCCCAGTAGTTTACCCCTATGCATTGCCCCCAGTAGTTTACCCCCTATGCATTGCCCCCAGTAGTTTACCCCCTATGCATTGCCCCCAGTATTGGCCTACCTATTTGCCAGTTAGTGACCTGGGCCTAATTCGCAGGTCACTCACACCTTCAATTGGGCCTAATGCCCCCTATGTAGCCCGGGCCTTGTGCCCACCTATATACCCACAGGCCTATTGCCTGAATTTATCTCACGGGCCTAGTGCCCGACAACCCTGGTGGCCTAGGGACGGGTTAAATAACGGTGGCCCAAGGCCGCCTACCCGTACGGCGGTAGAGGCTGCAGGGGGCAGCTTCGTTATCGCTTTTTCTTTCCACCCCCGCAGTCCTCTTCGATCCTCAGCTTAATTCTTCTGCCGCTGGTCCGTCCTGGCCAGTGGCGCCACCTCTTCCTTTCTTCCTCATTGATCACGCAGTCTTCTGGTCTCTTGTGCGGCCGCCGTAACTGTTGCCGCGCCGCTCTTCTCTTTGGGAAGTCTTCACTCCTGCCCTCTGCCGCCGGACTGAACGTTCCCGCTCAGTGGCGTCTAATTCAAGACGCCGCTAGTGGGCGGGGCTATGATGCGGCGAGGCGCAATTGGCTCATCGCCGCGAGCAGTGTTTGGCTCATGGCCAGTGCCAATCAACCACCACCGCTACTTGGCTTCCAGGCAGCGAGTTCCGCTTAGCTTGCGCCCAGAGACAAGCTACTCCCGCCGCCACTTTACCGCCAACGCTGGTGGAAGGGACCAGGCGGTCCCTTCACAAGGTTCCCGCTGCGGTGGCTTACCCGGTGCTGGGAACAAACACACTGTCCCAGCCTGGGCACGGATGCTGTGCCGATGCTGGGATCAGACACTTGATCCCAGCACGGCTTTCCACAGCAGTAGCCAATGAGAGTCTCTCTGACTCTCATTGGCTGCTATAACAGACAGCGTTGTGTCTTTTTCAGGGGGACGCGCTGTGCTGCAGCCAGCTGTCAGGGATTGGCAACAGCACAGCGCGTCCCCGGCTTCTTGTTAAAAGCGAGTCCCCATTGCTCAATATCGGGTAAAATACGAGCTATAGTGCGTATTTGCGAACACTGTTTGCTTGAATGTGTAGTTCCACTGCAACTGGATATCTAAATACACAGTAAACATTTTGTTTTTAGATCCCTCACGTATTAAGATATTTGAGGTACGTATACATTATTCCCTATATACACACACACACACCTGACATTTATTTATTAAGTTATTAATACAATACTTCACATCCATTCCTGCCCCAGCAGAGCTTACAATCTATATTCCCTACCATATGTGTATGTGTACAGTTGTCAGAATCCAATTAACCTACCAATATATGGGTCCCATTTAACAATGATGAATAACTTAGAACTCGCTGAAGGGGTTATGTCATCCTTTCTGTATTTAACAAACAGCAGTAATCTAAGATTACCAGTTGTGGTCACTGCATCTCTCTCTCTCCATCTTTAGATGGCAAGAGTGACGCGGTCCCCATTGCCAGCAATGGGGCCCCAGCAGCAGCCTTTATGGCTTCAGCGAAGCGTACTGGCGGGTCTCTGCCAGAATAATCAGTCATGCACATGCGCAGGCTGACCATCGTACATGCTCATGACAGAGTAGCCCATTGAGCGGAGGACGTCGCTGGACCTCCCCAGCAAGTAATGATGAATACCAGTGGCATATTTATTAGTATCACTGCGATACTAAATGAAATATGCAGCTGGCATTTAGGATCATAGTTAAAAGGGGCCCTATGTTTGGATTGTGGGAGCAAACAAGCACCCAAAGAAAATCCATGCAAGGGGAGAAAAACTCCACAGTTAGGACCCTGGTGGGAATCAAACCCAAGACCTCAGTGCTGTATGGCAGTAGTGCTAGCCATTACACCAACTGTGCTAAACTAATATATTGTCCCAACAAAGATGGGGGGGGAGAGAGAGAGATAGATCCCCTTCCGTTTCTGTACGATGACATCACCTGCCAGTGTCCAACGTCATTCCCTACCATCCAAGTGGGCATACAGGGGAAATATAATCATGCGGTGAGCGAAACGAGGCACCAAGCTCACAGCGTGGTGAGCATGCAAGGGCCAACTTTCTTATTTTCGTGGAAAGCATGGGCAGAAGCTTCCACTTCCGACCTCACTCACATCACTACCAGGTATGGCTAGTGAAGGGGATTTATACTCTTCCATTGACCTGGGTCTTCTGTCTTATGCTGCCCACACACATAGCAATATTTTACCCGATCTGGCCGATTCTGAGACATTGGAACGACAGATCGTGTAAAATATGGCCAAATCCTGAGTAAATCGTGAGTCCCCATTCACGATCACACATCGCATCGTCAGATCTGCCGTGCAGTAAGGCAGATCTGACAATCTAGGACACGATGCACTGTAAAAAGTCTGGATGCAGGAGGGATCGTATGAAGATTGGACAACAAATCGTGTGCAGAGCTGCCGGGGAGAGTTTCAAGGGAAATCGTACACATCGGCTGATTGTGAGCACATCGCTATGTCTGTGGGCACCTTTACAGTGGATGAGGTCATCTCCAAGTGCTACCTTGCATGCCAAACAAGTTTTTTTTTTTTTATGCATGACCCAGGTTATCAAGATGGGCACTAACCCAGTTTGCAAATCCTGGGAATATTCATGGTAGATTGCAGGGTCACAGACCCGAGACTGTCAACCCGGATAGTTTCTGCTCAGACATAGCTAAGACCCGTGTCCATGTGTGTGCGCAGGAAAAACCTGGGTCATTTGTGTATGTCTGAAAGCAGTATTAGTCGACAATAAGGAATTCAGTGTGAATGTTATTAATAGAACAGAATCATAAAACAGATAGGAAAACAACCCAGAAAAGATGCCAATATATCTACAAATCATGGACCACAATAAGTGCACTGTCCCTAACCCATACATCTAATTTAAATGTGTTCCTCTGGAAATTCCTTATTTTGTATGTTGGCTTAAAAGTAGGTGAACAAATTCTCTAAAGCTGGGTACACACTTAACAATATTTTTTTAATGATTTGCCCCATTCCAAAGGATCGGAATGACAAATCATTCAAATCGTCAAGTGTGTACCCACTATGTCGGCCGCTGAGTGTTTCACGCAGGGTCGTCAGCTCATTGTCAGGTTGACCCCCCTACATGCAGCTCTATCAGACGATGAATCTGATAACCCAATGCAGTGAGATGTAGCAGGGGCCTACATATTGGGTGGTCGGCCACCGGTTCGTCTAATGTGTACCAGCCGTCCAGTATGTCGGTCCGTCGGCGGGTAGTCAGTCACATCACTGGGTACACACATCGTTTCGGGTGTAACCAGCTTTAGCCTCCGACAACAGACGAAGATTTGCCCCCACGCAAACTCCATTTCTATATGGAAATTGTGTACTCAGGGCATTAAAATTAGATGAATTTTCACAAATCAAGGCAATACAAACAGCATTTGCACAATACGAAGCAAAAACAACATTTGCATTGACGTAAACTTCTATTTTGCGTTACTATTCAGTGTCTAAATGGCATGCACTCATCATGTTGACATTAGCAGTAGACTTACCTCACAAGCACATGTTCTAACATTGTCGACATTTCATCAGTGCTGACATGATAAACATATTTACATGTTCGGTGTCAACATTTTCATGTCGACATAATATAACAGACCTATCTATATAATGGTATCATTGTTTTGGCATAAATTGCAACAGTAAGTGAATTGTTACCTTCTTTTAGTTCCTCCCTCCTGTGTAAGAGCTTCTTGCTGACGTCTAACGTGACATAGTTGACAAATCCATTCTTCCTAACGAACTTGCAGACAAATTCCTGCTTGTAGACGCAGTTGAGCAGGAAACAATCGCTGATAAGGTCATCATGACCACCTACCAACTCCACCATAGCCAGATTACAGCCCTGTACCCTGCAGCAGGCAGCCACACAGTCCCTGCCCCGGTCTAGTCTGGGGGAGCCGAGGAATGTTGCCCCACTGCTCATGGAGTCATTCAGTTCCAGCACAAAGTTTGGCATGCCCCTGGTGAAATTGTCCAGGCAGCTCTCTCCGTTCGAATCACACCAACACAGTTCTAAGGCCCCTAGGAAGGCCACAAAGGCGCACAGGAGACGCATTCTGCTGCGGCGTCTGCTCCTAGCACAAGAATCGCTTGAAAGACGCAGATGTGTACCCGCGGTCTCTATGCGACGGGTCTGTAACGCGTGATAAGCATCTTCTGTAAGTAACCACACGGAGCTGGAACAGGAACTTCTCAGTGTGTTATGCTCAGTGTTTGCCTTCTTTTTATAACGAAACACTTACTTTAGATCCTTTTCTATTACTATCCCGAAACACTTTCTATCCCAGGGACTCAGGATTTTCAAGGGGATTCCAGATTTCTCTGTAGCAGGTAATGAAATATCAGTGCGGCAACCTCTGGTAACCTTTGCTTCTCTTCCGTTTAGTTGTGGTCGCTCCTACAAGAAGTTCATGTAGCAATCAGGGTGGTAAAGTATAGTTCTTATAGGTAAAATGGAGGACTTCTGGCTTCTTCCTCGACCCCCTTGGCGAGCACTCCCCCTTTGTCCGTGTCCTCTGTAGGTTTCAGATGAAACTGAAATGGGTGTTCCCTATGGCCAGGTATCCTGTGCCTGTAACCCCTCACCTGCCAGCCAGGTGTATAGAGGAGCTGCTGCCAGGCGATCAGCAGGAAGTGAAACTTTACACCTGAGCCCCCTCCCCCTGTACCTGAGTCACAGAGAGAGGAGAGTATGGGGAGGTGAGTAATCTCTTTCACTACTTGTCATCTCAGGCACACACAGCATGACGTAGACATGAAAATAAACTGGCTCAGACCCAGCCCAAGCTGGTAGGAGGCTATTGTTATCACATCACATGTTATTATTCTCAGGTGGCTCAGCCTCTCAGTCGTTCCTCTTTTCGCTGTGGGGAAGTTTGTTCTATATCATTTTCTTTAACCTAAATGATCAGATCAGAGCCCAAATAATTTGGTACTTTTTAGGGATACAGGACCTCATTCAGAGGCGGTCGCTCGGGAGTGATCGGTCGCACCCAAAGTGATCGAGAATATGCAAAACGAGTGCTCAATCGCAACGCACATCATAAGCGTGGAAACACCCACAACAATGAAAGCACACCTATCTCTACGGCCTAATTCAGAGTCGGTCGCAGGCGGCAACCTACGTCAGCACGATTAACACCTGTTACAGTGTTAATTGCCTACAGATATCGGTTGAGGCAGAAACCATTGCCTGCACTCGCAATGCTTAAGGTAGACCCTGGGCTACCTTTAGCACTACGAGCAGTAGCATCGTTATTGCACCGAGATGACGTGTGTGATGATTCGCTCAGTAATATATGCACGCACTTAAAACTCCCTTTTTAAGGTCAACCACGCCTGCTTGTGCGCTCCACCACACCCCTGTTCACAAGCACCTTCCCCTGTAACCACCCACAAATGGCACGAAATGTCAATCACAGCTATGACCTCGTAGTGACTAACGAGCAGGAGGATTGCGGTCAGAAAGACAGGCTTACGCACGCGCACTGCCATGTACACGTATGCGCAGTTGAAAAAAACATCGCTCGCTACGACCAATCGCTCCGTGCGACCTCCTCTGAATGAAGTCCACACTCACTATGTCGGCAGTAAGGGCCTGATTCAGAGCCGGACGCTATTTGCGGTCGTTCGTTCAGAAAAAAGAGCGAACAAAACTTGCGGTCGTTTTTTGGGAAACTACGCCCCCTGGCCGCTCGCATCCGACGTCATGTCCGCTATTTATTAGATTAATCGAGTACATCGAACAGGGTATGAACTGCTCGCTATTCTTGTGGTTGGTTTTTGCTACCACAATTTTGTGAGCAGTTCTGGCTAAAAAAAAACCAGTGACGTGGTCAATGACGCTGCTGTTTTAATTATGCACACCCATAAAACGCCCGTTTTGACCTTTAAGCACGCCTGCGTTCTGATTTCCACTCCCCGTTTTCAAGCACCTTCCCATTACCACCCACACATGCCTCATCCTGTCACTCAAATTAGCAGGCATTCGCTATTTTGCGAGCACATGAATTTCGGCCGCACTGACTGGTTCGCGCATGCGTATAACGATCCGTACGCATGCGCAGTTTGGCAAACATTGCTCGGAGCTGCTGCTTACGAGTGGCTCTGAATGAGGGCCTAAGTCTGCTGACAAAGAAAATCGGTGACGGGATCCCAACATGGTTAAAATGCTACTTACTGCATTTTAACTGTGTGGCCATTATTACATACATGCCTCTTTAGGAGCATGTTTAAAGTTCTAATGCCTGCATGGTTAAAATGCTGTAAATAGCAAATTAACCATATTGGGGATCCCAGCACCGGCTTTCTCAGGTCTACCGAGTCACTGCCGACACTAGCCTAATGCAGAGAAGGACACAATATCGATGTTGGACACAGCAGATCAATGTTTTGCCAATGTGCATGTGCCACGGCTGTTACACAGAGGATTTATTTGCAATGTGAGTGACAGGCAGTCAGCGTGTCGGGAACGTTTTCTGGGCGTGCTCCAGTGAGCTTCTGCAAATGCGTTCACAGCTGGAGAGGCCTTGGCGTCTTAGGAGACTGTCTCTGTCTGTCAGCATAGACTTACCTACCACTCCCCCCAACCCCGCTACTTACCTTCAGGATTCCAATGGTCGAGATACCAGGACCAGTATTCCGATAAATGTCTGGATTCCGGCGTTGGCATTCTGACCACCAGAATCCCCGCTGTCGAGATATTGAAATTATCCCGTTTCCGATGTTCCCGCTTACGTACATAAGTGGCGGATGTCAGACACCAGAGGTGGGCATCACAGTGCACAAGATAGTGGATGAGCCATTTGCATATTTTCGCAAGTCCACTGATTACGGAATCACAGTCGCGACAGGATTTGCGTCCATCTCTGAGTCAGGCCCATAATGACTGTAGACAAGCTATACCAAAACCCTTCTATTAATTAGGGGTCTGTTTAAAGAATTAAAATAAAAAAAAAACATTTATCCAGCATTTTAACTGGAGAAAGCAATATATTTCTCTTCTCCATATCTAGTAATGAGAGAAGTGCAGAAAAATCAGATTTCTCCACCTTTTTGTTTCTCCTACCAGATTCCTGCAGCCACCATAAGTAGGGATACGTTTAATATCCTGACATCGAGGATTCCAGCGGTCACAATGCCGACAGCCGGATCCCGAAGGTAAGTAACTGGGTTGGGGGTAGGGTTAGGAGTTAGGCACTAGGGGGAGGGTTAGGGTTAGGCACTAAGGGGTTAGGGTTTGGCACTAAGGGGGGAGGTTTAGGGTTAGGCACTAGGGGGGAGGGTTAGGGGTTAGGTTAGGAATACTTACCTTGAGCTGTCGGGATGCTAACCTAGTCAGGATCCCGAAAGCCAACATCTTGTACCCAAGCCCATAAGTAGCACAGGGGGATTTGCAGATGCTGTATTTATAATGCTGAGAGAAGATCATCTCATCTTTTGCTTAAAACATCACATTTCTGGATGGCAATATGGGCCTGATTCTGAGTTGCACATAGACGTGGCTGCGTCTTTTGCCACGTCTGTGTCTTTGCCTCAGCCACGTCTGCCTCTTTATGCTAATGCCGCTGTTGATTTTGTGAATGCTGAGACGCCCACTTGCAGCATCTTGTGGTGGTGCAAATCCATCTCTGTAGATGCACCACCAGACAGACCTTGGATACTTGCACCAGCCCTGTGGCAGGTGTAGTGTCTCCGTCTATGGAGTACTGTGTGAGCAGTCTTTAGTCGCTGTCCCCCGTTACATCCCACGAATGCAAAAAAAAGAAGATAAGCCCAGCGCTAAGCGAATTTAGAATACTCAAGGAACCACTGCAGCAGTATACAGTAAAGAGTTGTTGCCAGCCTCACAACAAACCAAGCAAAAAAAAAATCACAATGCTACTGCGCAGGTGCACTTCAAATGGGACAATGCATTAAATGATTAGTTTTTCTTATATTTATTAGGAATTAAAATAACAAATAAAAGCAATGCATATACAATAGTGAAAATAAATAAAAAATGCAGTACAAGTAAATTGTCACAGCAATTCAGGAGATAAGCATATATATAAGCATATATATATGTCTCAGATGGGATGGGCACGGGATGCCGGCGGTCAAAATCCCAACGCCGGCATCCCGACAGGGTTAGCATACGGACACCAGTCGGTATGCTGACCCTGTCGGGATGCCGGCGTTGGGATTTTGACCGCCGGCATCCCGTGCCCATCCCAGTCGGTATGCTAACCTACCTCCACTGCCTACCTTAACCCTCTCTTCCCTAGTGCCTAAACCCAATTTCCCCCCCCTAGTGCCTACATCTAACCTTCCTCTCCCCACACCCTAAATCTAATCTCCCCACACCCTAAACCTAACCCTCCCCCAGTGCCTAACTCTCCCCATAACCTCGCTACTTACCTTTGAGTTCCGGCGGTTGGGATTCCGGCACTGGCATTCTGACCGCCAGGATATTGAACGTATCCCGTCTCAGATGGCTAGATGTTATTAGTAGTAAAATCAAATTGATCACAGTTGTCATATATATCCAAGTCACAATATATTGTAACAGGGAGCTGCTCAGGCTCCAGAGCCGGTAAAGACATTTTAGTGATTATAATGGTTCCTGCTGCATATAATCAAAATCAGTCCTCTTATGAGGAAACAGTGAGATACCCTCCGTTAGGTACCCAGTATACTCTGTCAATTGTATTCCAGAGTGATTTAACTGATCTGCCAGTGAAGTTTATATAGTCACAGCCAGCGCTGTCTTTCTCTGTCAGCTGGAGCGTTTATATGCCTTAGTAGCCGGCTCAGAGTGCTGAGCTGTAGAAATCCGGTAATCTGTATGGATACACAGTGGGAGGGCAACCACTGCAGCTTGGTTCACGATAGTGCATGTGACCAACCTCTATGAGATGCATTAATTCAACAAAGTCTCTTTTTATGTCCATCCACTCACCACCACACATTGAGGTCCTGCCGAACAAGTTTTTGCAGGGATATCAATCAGGCAGGCATCACGGTGGTGGCAGGGTTCCCTTTTCTTTATATGTTATCTGGGAGCAGCAACATGTTTCGACCATTGCTGTGACCTTTTTCAAGCTGTTGTCCCAGGAATGCCCTCTAAAATCCACACTCTCCACATCCAAATTCGTTCTGCATCTCCGTATTTGTACATTGTAGCAGTCAAGGTGCTTATGTATATGTGTCTCATGTCTGTGTGGGATGGGTGAGGGATGCCGGCGCTCAGGATCCGGGTGGTCAGAATCCTGATGCATGCATCTTGACCAGGTTAGAATGCCAACGCCCCCAGGTAAGTAATCCTAACCCTGACCTTCCCTCCCCAGTGCCTAAACCTAACCTCCCCCCCCCGCACCCTAAACCTAACCCCCGCCCTCCTCCAGCACCCTAAACCTAACCCTCCATCTAGGGCCTAACCTCTTACCCTAACCATCTTCGGGATTCCATAAATTTCCATAAAAATAAAAAAAAGGCAATGAAATTAAGATCATTAAGGGCGATGCCTTAATGGATGTGTTCCTTGCACAATACAGATATGGTATGCCATCACACCCTATGGTTAACTGCAGATTCAGCACTCTCATATAATGAGATTGCTGTCTCTCACAAAATGGTGGAGCTGCTAATTCTCTGAATTGTGTGCTTATTGGAATACATACATGCAGTCTATGCAACTGAGGTCTAAGCAGAAAATAGAGCTGGGCAGATGGGATAAAAGTGGTGTGGATGGGGGAGGAGATAGATCAGTGTGGATAGGTGAGACAAAAAGGCATGTGGAGGAGGGAAGGTTAAGCAGTACAGAGGGGGGTAGTCAAAGTGATTCAGATGGGTGAAAAACTGGTGTGGATAGGGTGGAGGAACAAAGTAATGCAGATGGGTGGAAAATAGTGGTGCAGATGGGGGGGAACAGAGTGACACGGCTTGGGGGCACAGCAACGTGGATGGCAGTAGAAAGTGGCATGAACATGGGAAGACAGAGCAGTGCAAATGGGTAAAGACAGATTGGTGCGGATAAGGGAATACAGACTAGCACAAATAGGAGAACACAATAGTAGGGATTGGGGAAGACAGATTAGTGTGGATGGGTAGGAAGACAGAGTAGTGCAGGTGGGGGGAGGAGACAGAGTTGCACAGTTGGGGAGACAGTGGTGCAGATGGAGGAAGAAAGAGTGTCACAGAGGAAAGGAAGACAGAGCGGCGTGACTTAGGGGAAGGCAGTGGTGCAGAAGGAAACAGAGTGGCACGGATGCAGGGCGGTGCGGATGGAGAAAGACAGATTGATACGGATGAGAGAACACAGACTACCATAGTTTGGAGACCACACAGCAGTAGGGATTGGGGAAGACAGATTGGTGTGGATGGGGAGGAAGGCAGAGTGGTGCGGGTGGTGAGGACAGACAAAGTTGCACGGTTGGGGGAACCAGAGTAGTGCAGATGGAGGAAGAGTGCCAGAGATGAGAGAAAACCAGCAGCTTGGCTGTGGAGAAGGCACGGAAGCAGGGCGGTGCGGCTGGGGAAAAACAGATTGGTGCAGATGAGGGAACACAGACTATCACAGTTGGGAGACCACACAGCAGTAGGGATTGGGGAATATATAGAAGCATGGAGGCATATAGGGGAAGAAAGTGTACATGCATAGACAGAGTATGATAGTTTTAAAAATAAGGGAGCTGAACATGTATTCTAACTGAGATAAATGTATGGAGTGAGAAGGATGTTGGAAGCCAGTGAGATTGTTGTGGTGATCGAATGGGAAGATTGTGGGCACTGAGTGGGATGTGGGAGCCACATAACTGCTCAAACCTCAGTTGCATAGACTGCATGTGTGTATTCCAATGAGCACACAATTCTGTGAATTAGCAGCTCCACCATTTTGTGAGTGACAGCAATCACATTCTGTGAGAGTGCTGGATCTGCAGTTAATCACAGGGCGTGATGGCATACCATATCTGTATTGCACAAGGAACACGTCCATTAAGTCGTCAGCTTTAATGATCGTAATTTCATTGTTTTTTTTAGCTTTAGTGGCACAAATTCAGTAGGTTTTCTGAAATTTCAGGTCATGTCTAAGAAGCCTTAATGGGACATGTAAAATCGTAAGGTTTTTAGTCTATGGAATTGCATTGCTTTTTTATAATTTATTAACCATCAGGGTTGTGACGAGCAAACCAGGCCACCTGCAGGGCAGAAGGACAACAAAAACGTACACTAACACAGGTGGAGGAGCAGACAGCAAACAGGAGGTGTTTTAAGGGTGCAGAGGGAGAGAGGGCTGCGGAGGAAGGCTGCAGGTGTGTGGGGCAGTGGCAGCAGTGAAGGTGCAGAGCAGTGGCAGCAACCGGCATGCAGAGAAGCATCAGCGGGCGACAGAGGGACTCACTGGTGCTGGGCATGTACCTGAGAATATCAAATGAATAATACACAGATGCATGGACGTATCTGTGAGATCCATCCATGTATTGTTTTAAAAAATGAATGTGTAATATAAAAAGAAAAATGACGTGCCTCCACAGCACAACTAGCATCGAGCTTTGGAGCCCCAGTGCTGGTTGTGCTAAACACAGGGGACAATTGACGCAGAGGTTCCCTGTATTAAGCACAACCAGCACCAGGCTAATCAGAGCCAGTCTTGGTTGCCAAAATACAGGGGACAAGCGACGTAGGGGTCTTCTGAGAAAAAACTGAATTTTTCCATAGAGAAATTTCGATGGGGCATGGTGTTTAAAGGGCTACGCCTCAAAAGCTATTGGAGGTACGGAGCTGAAATTTGACTTGGGCTGGTAGAACTGTCGCTCAGTGCTGCATGCAAAATTTCAGGGTAAAAACATACAAAATGAGGACATGGGAGTAATTAAAATTTCCAACTATCAGTATTTTCTGACACTCAATTAGGGCCACTTTTCTGCTGTTCTCTATGGGGGATTTTTGGGAAGGCATAACTCAGGGTAGGGGGCAAATTTACATTTTGCGTTTATTAGGTAGCTATTGTTCCAGGGTAGGTGCTTTTGGGGTTGGGGTCAGCGGAAGGAAGTAGCTGTAAGCTGCGGCCGGGACCCATGAGCGTTAGCGGCGGTGATGGTGCAAGCGGCAGGACATGGGGGAGGTAGCAGCAGACTGATGCAGGCTGAGATCTGAACAATCCGTGATACCTGTATCTGTGAATGAATTAACACAGTAGCATGGACGGGATCAGTTGAGACCCGTCTCTTCTGTTTAAAAATGAACCCTGTGTAAAAAAAATAAATGGCGAGGCCCCAAGGACCAACCAGCTCCGGGCTTTGGAGCCCCAGTACCGGTTGTGCTAAGTACAGGGGACAAATGACGTAGGGATCCCCCGTAAGAAGCACACCCCTTGAATAGCAGTCAGGGGTGATGCTTCGGCTGGGGGGCCCGGTGAATGGGCTCCCCCTGGCTGTGACATCATCCCTCCCCCCCCGCTAGAAAGGGTCCGGTGCTGGTCCTGGTAAATACAGGGGAACCCTATGCATTTTTTTCCCCTTGTATTTCCAGAAGCAGGACTGGCCCAGAGCCCATTGCTGGTTATGCTTAATACGGGGGACCGCTACGTCATTTGTCCCCCGTATTTTGGCAACCAGGACTGGTTCTGAAAAGCCTGGTGCTGGTTGCTCTTCCTATGGGGGACGCCTACATTGTTTGTACCCTGTATCTAGCATAACCAGTACTGGGGCTCCAGAGCCCGGAGCTGGTTGTTTTTTTTTGGGGGGGGCAGGCCATTTTTTTTTTACACAGGTTTTATTTTTTAAACACAGAAGCACAGACTGGGCTCACTGATCCCGTCCGTGCTTCTGTGTTTGTTTCTTTTAAACGCGGATGCAGGTATTACGGATATTCCAGATCCAAACCTGCATCTGTGTGCTGCTACCTCCCCCAGGATCCTAACGCCTGCTACACCACCCGCTAACGCCCGCTAACGTCCCCAGTTCCCGGCCGCAGCTAATGAGTGCTAACCCCTCTCCCCTGCATCCTGGCCGCAGCAAACACCGGCTTCTTTCCCCCTGGTTCTGGCCCCCGCTACGCCCGCAAAAGGCAGCTATCTTGCTGCACCCAAGTGAGGCCACAGTGAATACACCTGCTGAAGGGCTCCTACTGAGGCTGCGCAAGGAATTGCAATTTCCTATCTGTATAATGGTAGATTTGTGAGGTAATAGTTTAAAAACTGTAACTTTCTCAATTACCTGAACCCCAAGAGGCCCTATTCTGTAATAGCTACCTAGTAAAACAAACCCCAAGTCTAAATTTGCCCCCTACCCTGAGTTATGCCTTCCAAAAATCCCCAATATAGAACAGGAGAAAAGTGGTCCTAATTGAGAATGTCAGAAAAAGTGACAGTTGGATCTATAGATTACTCCCAAATCCTCATTTTTTAATGTTTGTGCCCTGAAATTTTGCATGCAGCACCGAGCGACAGTTCTACCCATCCATGCCAAATTTCAGCCCGGAACCTCCAATAGCTTTTGAGGGGTATCCCCTTAAACACCCTGCCTCCCCCCCCTTTGGAATTCTCTATGGAGATTTCCGTTTTTTTTCTATTCAGCCCTAATATAAGGCATGACTCTCTCTCTCTCTCTCTCTCTCTCTCTCTCTCTCCTCTCTCTCTCTCTCTCTCTCTCTCTCTCTCTCTCTCTCTCTCTCTCTCTCTCTCTCTCTCTCCTCTCTCTCTCTCTCTCTCTCTCTCTCTCTCTCTCTCTCTCTCTCATGTGTTATGTTTAATAAAACTAGAGAACTTTAGTTACATAGTAGTAAGACTGAACAACAATAGATTTGAAAGCTTTATAACTTGAGTTTGTAGATGTCATCATCACTACTGTTAGGAATTACACAAATAACCACCCTTATGCTGACATTAAAAGACTGTGCTTTTATAACCCATTGCCAGGTCACTGATGATTACTATTCATGGTCACTGATTACTATCATAGGTGTGCGCACACCAATTAGGCAGCCCCAACCAAGACCAAAAGCACCTTCTCCCACATCTCAGCTGGCTCTCAGGAAGATGCAGCCTCTTTTTGTATCCAAGATGGCCAATGTGAAGCTGCTATATCCGAAAAGAGCAGCTTCACGGCAGCCATCCAAGTATGCCTCTTTCATGGGAGCCGGTAACAGCGGGAAGGAGTCAAATGCTTTGTCCTCCGCCTGCGCCAGGTGCGTTGTTTTGTCCTAGGGTTGGGTCGTATGGATTATTCTATTTCCCAGGAGGTGGGGGTGCTGATTCTCCAACATGACCCCTTCGTTTATGTACAAAATACTCTGCTCCTGGACTTCTCTCCTAATTTAGGATTGCAGTAACCTGTGTTAAACCACCTTTCTCATCAATTACCTAGTTCACAGGTTCTCAAACTCAGTCCTCAGGACCCCAAACAGTGCATGTTTTCCATGTCTCCACACTGAATCAAGTGAAATAATTAGCTCCACCTGTGGACCTTTTAAAATGTGTCAATGAGTAATAAATACACCTGTGCACCTGCTGGGTGACCTGCAAAACGTGAACTGTGTAGGGTTCTGAGGACCGAGTTTGAGAACCACTGACCTAGTTCAACACAGGTGACAACAATCCTAAATTAGGAGAGAAGTCCAGGAACAGTATTTTGTACCTGATGGAAGGGGTCATGTTGGAGGGTCTGCTCTCCCTCTGAGCCCGTGCACACGCGTGTGATCAGGATGCCTCACACGTGACCTGATAGGTACACCAACCCATGTCAGCCTGCTTCTTACTGGACTGTGAAGCCCAGTGAGAAGTGAAGAGAAGTTCTGTGAATCTTCCTGTAGTGTAGATGCAGAGAATAGT